>JAECUM010068486.1:0-15143 GCA_016617855.1 Megalonaias nervosa
ATATATATATATATATATATCTGTGTCTGTCTTCTGTCTGTGTGTGTGTCTGTGTGTGCAATGTTAGCTACTCGGACACAATGTTTCTGCTTTTTTATCATTTTTCATTCAAAACAGGCCTACCTCCAAGTAAGACATCCTCGTATTTCCAAATTAAGCAATACTCGGAAGTAGACGTATTTCCAGAGTAAGCAATCCTCCTAAATAGGCACAACAATAATTATTATTGATTATGATATGTCACTGGATTATTTTTGTTTTCAATTTTTTAAAAAAGTAAGAAGAATAAGATGTTTTGTGTCTTTGTACAGGTCCTCAATTAGGGTTAGGTACAGGTCCTCAATTATGAGAATTTTTTAGAAATATTCAGCAGGAATGTGATATGTTAAATATCAAGCATTTGACGCTTTCAAACCATCAAAATATCAAGCATTCGATTTTTACAGATCATTCAGAAACAACCGACTAATATTTTCGATCTTTAAAATTCTTTCTCAAAAGTACGCATTGACAAAGCCAGTATGAATCCTGTACTTAATGGATTCAGCCTTGACAAAGTCTATATCAACCCTATATTTAATGGATTGAATCTTGACAAAGCCTATATCAGCCTTATACTTAATGGTTTAAATCATGACAAGGCCTATATCAATCCCATATCTAACTGATTAAATATTGACAAAGTCAAGATTAATCCCATACTTAACTGATTGAATCTTGACATAGTCTATATAAATCCTATACTTGATAGAAGGAATCTTGACAAAATCTATATCAATCCAAGTAGTTTGTAGTCCCGGCTCGGCCAACGTGGGCATGCTACAAAGTTTGCCAGTAGCCAGCATTCTATATCAGTCCCATAAGTAATGTATTGATTCTTGTCAAAGTCCATATCAATCACATACTTTATGTATTGAACCTTGTCAAAGTCCATATCAGTCCCAGGCATAATATATGAAAGTTTGGATTTAAGCAAACCAAGAATGAATGCCTAGTTAAAATGAATGATTTGGTCACAAAAATGCAAACTAATGTAATATTTTCATCAGTCTGTATTCATTTGTATAAATGTTAGAACAGTAACATTTCACCGATGAGACTATCAGCGTAAACTTTATTTTTGGCACAACTTTATTTTATTATTAATTTGTTATGCGACGAGGACTTCCATACAAAAATACACTACGTAAAGCTAACCCGCATTATTGCGCAAGTTTACTTATCCCTATAATAACAACAAGAACAACAACAACAACAACAACAACAACAACAACAACAACAACAATAATAATAATAATAATAATAATAATAATAATAATAATAATTATAATAATAATCCATATGCAGATTTCAATCATACAGTTTTATTATAATTCTACAAAATATTAAAAATACAAAATATTAAACAGAACAACTTATTTCTAAATAGTGTAAGACTTCTTTTTTGCGTCCTGTGCAATAAGTCACATTACTCTACAGCGTGACATACAAGTTGGAGTGACTTAGTTTTGATGGAAAAGTAGACTACTTCCCATGACGCATGTACATACTATATTAAATGACTAGGCGTGATAGTGCATGAAAAACCGAGCTAAACAGAAAGGTTAATGTAGTGTGAAATATAGTCACAGTGACCTAGCTAAACAGAAAGGTTAATGTTGTGTGAAATATAGTCACAGTGACCTAGTAGTGCTCCTCCTGACGAATCCGAATAGCAAGATACATGACCTTATCTGAGAAACTAGCTAAATGCAGACATTAATGTCGTTAGCAGCGATTAGGACTATAGGTTGTATTAATGTCGTTAGCAGCGATTAGGACTATAGGTTGCATTAAGGTCGTTAGCTGCGATTAGGACTATAGTTTGCATTAAGGTCGTTAGCAGCGATTAGGACTATAGGTTGTATTAATGTAGTTAGCAGCGATTAGGACTATAGGTTGCATTAAGGTCGTTAGCAGCGATTAGGACTATAGGTTGTATTAATGTAGTCAGCAGCGATTAGGACTATAGGTTGTATTAATGTAGTTAGCAGCGATTAGGACTATAAGTTGCATTAATGTAGTTAGCAGCGATTAGGATTATAAGTTGCATTAAGGTCGTTAGCAGCGATTAGGACTATAGGTTGCATTAAGGTCGTTAGCAGCGATTAGGACTATAGGTTGTATTAAGGTCGTTAGCAGCGATTAGGACTATAGGTTGCATTAAGGTCGTTAGCAGCGATTAGGACTATAGGTTGTATTAAGGTCGTTAGCAGCGATTAGAACTATAGGTTGCATTAATGTCGTTTTGACAGAAGGATACATCTTCATACCAACGTACATGATTCTGAAAGTGATTGTGTCTTAAAAACTAAGCTAAATGCAAATTATAACCTTGCGAAACTGAACTTAATGCAATGTTAAGCACGTATCCCTGAATCACGAAATATAGATCACAGCGACATAGTGTTCTCTGAGAGCTGTATCTCTTGTTAAGCATTTACATACCAAATCATGTTACTCCTTGAGAATGATCACAATGCAAACCCTAACTTCAGTGTTGGCGCCAGAAACACGGACGAACAGACGACATGAATCCTTGAGCCGAAATTGATTACAATCGGGACAAAATAACCCGTTACAGAGTATTGATTGTGAGCCGTACTGTTTTCAGTAAATTCAGAGATATTCTACGAAATGCGACCGAATGTATTGTTTTGTTCTCATAGAATTTAAAATTTTACATATCTGCGAATGTACCGCGCTTTCAAATTAATGTAATGAGAAAATTGTAGACAGTATAATTCGTATTATCATTTACCTAGCTCGTGAATTCATTTGTAAATGTATTTCTTGGGATGGTGGAGTATATATTTTTGGTCACTATTTGGACCTTGTCAGACACTTATTGGGTTTGGTGTTTTACGGCAGAGCAACACCAATAAGTCATTTAGTGCTGACGGAACTGGAGTAAAGTATTTTGTCCAAGGGCACACAATGGTTGCCAAACCGGGATGGTCCACTGGTAAGATTCGAATTCGCTCCTTTTCCCTTACGAATCCAGCATGCCAACTAATCAGCCATTTTTCGCTTCTGCGGGAGAAGGCATCGGACTTTTTAAGATTCCCGAGATGGCATGGGGATACATTTGGTGCTATTAAAAGTACGTAGAACCCATTCAGTTTATTGGCGTATAACATGGCCTACAGAATGTCTATCATACTCACATCTCAAAGCGGTCTATCATGACAGAACATTAAGTACAGTCACATTTCATCGTACTACAGAAATATCCGATTCAAACGGCCACCTATGGGGAACAATCACTTTGCGTCATATTACACTCAACTTTGTTTTCTTTTCCGCTCTTCATTTATTTCAAGTACTTCTTGAAACGGGGCAGGATAAAAAGCATTTGTAAGAAGCACTGTGGAGAGAATGTTGATATACGTTTATGCTACTTTCATATACTTCGACTCCAGTTTCTTTGCAGGTATTTGGGGAAAAAGCGATGCATAAAGCAGACAGATGATCCTAACGGATGTTCCCATGTGCGAGAGAAATTATATTGAAACAGTCTAAAGCACACTAAATTTCAGGGCTGAAACTGTTTTAAGTGACTGTACGTTTATGTGTACGTTCGTTTTTTTGTAGCGAGGGTGGAGTCCAGAACACCCGGAACCACCCCCACCCCGTTCAGTCCCGAAAGTTAAGCAGATTTTAAAACAGAGAAAATAAATTTTTTCAACAGTTAGAACTGTACAATGGAGACGATCCTGTTTCCAATTTTTCCACCTTCTGTTGTATTTATTTGTTTCTTTGGGCAATACATGTATTTCAGTGGCGATTTAAGAGGTGTTCAGGGGCTACAATCCAAATTTTCAATGAAAAAGTGATTAGGTTAACATGCTAAACCAAAAGAATGACTCCTCCTTTTAGTCCCCTCCCCCGGGTTAAAAACCTCTCTTTTCATGTTGCAGATATTAAGTGGGTTTTTTTTTTCTTTGTTTTTTTTTTTTCTGAATTAAAAACATAACAAAACGGAACAGTGTACACAGTTCTCTCAATATTACCCACTCCCGGCAGCCATTGATCGTACTTTTGACGTGCCTTGTGTAACAGCCGTACTCTAAAAGAAAAGTAGTCTACAAGTCTAAAATCTTAGATCAATATGCGATGATGGAAGAATTCATCGAAGGTTTGTAAGAGAAATTTGATTTTTATCAATGATTGTAATCTGGCTCCACGCCTTTCCGTTGTCGTTATATATTGATTAATGTTGTTCAGCGGTGTACTTTCGTGCATACAAAATGAGCACTTCCGATATGGCGACTTTCTTTGTGTTGTTCTAAAATCGTGCTGCTGCACTTTTGTTATTTATTTACTATTTTATAACATTATATGAAATGTTCAAGAGAAGAGTACATTTTGAGCTTGAATGCATACAACGACATTTCAGTTCTGCAGAAGAATTTTTGGCAAAGGCAAAGGCAGCAGTCCAAAATATTATTCAATGTTTCAGTAATAAGCAAGGAAATTGCCGAAAACATTCCTTAGTCTGCCTTGCCCATTTAGCATCCTATTCATCAAAATTTCTGCCATATGGTAAACATTTAAATCTTTGTTCTGAAGATATTGAAAAGCTTGAATCGGTACTACGAAATTTTGTCTCAGATGTCAAGCTAAGTAAAATCTCACGCCTTCTAAACACAAATAAGTGTGGGAGCTTGCACAATAGGATTTTTACATATGCACCTCAGACATCAGTATGGAGCAGAAATTTTGATGAGTATGTCATTCAGCCCTTCATAGCTCTGTGTTTGTTACAGGAAAGTCTATACTCCTATTGGCCGAGTCTCGTGGAATTGTTTGTAATCAGTCTGAACCAGTATTTCAGCACACGGTCGGACGAGATCAAAGAACAGTAAAAGATAGGGAGAGGAAATCGAGTCATCCATACAAATATACACGCTACATCAAACGCAAACAAAAATACAACAGAACACTTATACAAAATTCAGTGTTTGCCAATTCAATAAATAATTTTGTAACCAATGAACATTCATACACTTTAAATCCTTTAAATTAACACCATGAAACAATTATTAAAGGTACCTGAATATTACAGTATACACCTCCCATAGTCCCTATGGCCTTGGCATTCACCATTGGCTTTACATGATTTTCTAGCCATATTTACTCTCTTTGGTTCAAGAGATAAGTGATCAGTATTTATGCATGTTTTTGCATGGCATCTATGTGATACCTCACACTGAGATGGTAGCGGGTTTGCCACAGTTTCTACATAGAACTTTAGTCGGTGAGCCAAAACAATCTTACTTTTCCCATGAAAAGTTACATAATTTATTCCATAACCATGTCGGTCATGTGAGCCTGTCCAAATGTGACACTTGCAGGTGACTTGTGTATGTCGAGCTAAAGCTCTTTTATATGTCATTAATTCTTGAGCTGTTAATTTAGTCTGAAATATTTCTGACATAGATTAATAAACCAAGACCATATGATACTATAGAAATTTGTATCTCAAAAAAAAAAATAATATTAAACACCCTGATAATGAATTTTTTTCTTCTTCTTTTCCATAAAATTTTATTTATCAATAAAAAAAGAGAAAATATCCAAATTATTACTAGTTCAAAGAAGAATTGATAGCATCTTCCTTGAGAAAGATGAAATTAATGCAACAGTTTTAAAAACAACTACACACACGTTTCTAATTGCCACTAGTCAATGAAATGTTGCGTACGATGACAAGGGACATAACTCTTTTCAAGCCTACCTGCAGACTCTTAATTAAGGACACACGGTACTAATGGTATTGAAAAATGGGAACCAGCCTAGAAATGGGTGAACTTTAAATAGAGTATATACGGGTTTGTCTGACCAGGATTGGTTAATAATGTAAGTTATGTTTTAGGAAAAAGAATCTTTTGAGACCTTATCCTAGTTGAAAGTGAATAAAAAGAGAGACATTGTTTTATTGATGGAATTTCAGTCCTTTAACAGTCTTGAGTTTGGAACACTCATTACTAAAATTAGCACCTGACTCTTTGGTGCGGAATTGAAATCACATGTTTCAAACATATGCAGGTCCAGAAAATGCCGCGGCTCATATCCTTTCCTCTGCACAGAAGCTGACTTCCAGGTTTCATCTATACTGATAAATATAGGTTTGGTCATGAGCACTCAAAAATTTTAAGTTATTGAATTTTTAATATCATGGTGTTTGCATAGGTTTACTATGGGAACTGAATTAGTACCGTGATTCCTTAAAGCAGATTTTGGAATGATGAGACACATTTAAGTTCTAATATGCAGTGAATATAAACTAAATGAGTCAATATTAATACAAACAACATTAAATGTAACTCCATGGGTATACACCCTAATGCTCCTTATAGGGGCGCTCACCAGTTATTATGTACTTTTCAGAGAGTGGCGTATGTAAGGTGAAGTTGTTTGCATTTGTAACCTGCACAGTAGAGAGAATGTTGCCATACCTCTATGCTACTTTGATGTAATGTGGCTGACATTTCTTTGGATATTGTACTTGTGGAAATTGTACATGATCTAAGCACACAGTATAACAAAATGGATGCACCCATGTGCTTGACAAATTAACCTGAATTAGTGAAAAGTACACTAGCTTTAGCAGTTATTAAAATAGGGAAAACGAATTTTGCTAAAGTAGGCAATATCAGCTTCTGAAAGTGCAATGAACGAATTACAAAATATCTGAAAAACAAAAGAGTTATCGGCTCTTTTTTCTATAATTTACCCCTGAAGTCCAGGAAGTGAAAATGACCAAGCGGAGCTAGCAGCTTTTTTTTATACGAGTACACCTGAAGTGAGCCCAAGCTGTATACGCTAGAACCCAAATTACACCCATCAATCATACTCCCATCAATCATACTCCCATCAATCCTACTCCAATCAATCATACACCCATCAAGCATACACCCATCAATCATATACCCATCAATCATACACCCATCAATCATATACCCATCAATCATACACACATCAATCATACACGCATTAATCATACACCAAAATAAAGGTAATTAAAAGTTCTTTTAAGAACACCTAAGATATACAAAGTCTTTATTATATAGCCAGTATAACCAGTGAGGAAATCCGGGGAAATTCCTTTTCTTTAAAATTCTAACCCTATGCAAAATATGAAACTGTAGAGCCCCACCCAAATTAATGAGTAGTAATACCAGTGAATAAACAAAAGTAATGGGTTGCACTACCAGTCTAAATTCAACAAACTAATGAGTAGTAATACCAGTCAATAAACTAAAGTAATGAGTAGCACTACCAGTCTAAATTCAACAAACTAATGAATAATATTACCTGTCAATAAACCAAAGTAATGAGTTGCACTACCAGTCTAAATTCAACAAACTAATGAGTAAGTAATACTAGACAATAAACTAAAGTAAGGTGTAGCACTACAATCTAAATTCAACAAACTAATGAGTTGCACTACCAGTCTAAACTCATCAACCTGATGACCAACACCATCAATCTAAATGAAACCGGAGCAAAATTAATTTTACTATATATTCTCTACATTTGTTTCTCATTACTGAACTCTCCGTTGTTTCCAAATGACAAAATATCATATCTTATTCTAAAGTACATTCAAATACAAACTCACGGTTTAAGTTCTGGACATTGGTTATCAGGCATTTTATTGAGAGGCGGGTCTCTACACAAAGTACCGTACATTGAGTCACAGATTTCACTACAGGATCATCATCAATGCTGCATTATTCAATGCGCACTGTCAAGAAATTCACGCAGACTACCAAACAATAATGTTCACATTCTAAAGAATAAACAATTACTTTAAATCAACACCACGAATGCCATAATATATAAGTTTTGCATAAAATCCCCGTTTGTTTGTACCCCACCCCTTACCGATTTCAATACCAATAACCTTTAATACTATTTTTAAAACCTGCACAGAACTTAGTCGTATCATTCATTGATTTATAATATCTAACTGACTGTGACCAATGTGGCCCTAACACTGTTGTCGTCTGCGGGTTTCATGCTTATAGGACTTTCCATTATAAGAAAGTACACTATGGGCGAGACTACTTTCCTCATGATATCGATAACTGCCGGACAATTCTGTACATTGCCTTAAGTTTGACAGTTGAAAGTTATAGCCCTTTGCACACATGCACATAGAAAGGGCACCGCTTATTAAATCCACGTGAAAGGCAAATTTGTAGTTGTCATTTTTTCCTTGCTTGATACGATATTGTAAATATCGGAAGCAGATAACATGGTATTTATCTTCTGTGTACACACATGTGCAGTTGTGCATCGATCCCATCGCTGAAAATGGACTTGTCCAGGAACTGGAAATGACCGGAGAACAAGGTAGTCTTTTACACTGAAAACTTCCATTTGAAATGAAACCAGCAAATGTAACGGTGTTATGGCCCCCTGGTCATAATCAGGTTTGAAATTATAAATCAATGACTAAGATATGTGCATTTTTTAAAATCCCGTTTATGCTTTTCGAGGGGGGGGGTGCAAAAAAAAAAAGGGGGAGGTATATTCAAACTATAACTCTTATATCACCATCAAAAGAAGAGAGGAAACAAATTCTCTAAAAATAGACTGGGACTACATTCGTGGGTACTGAACTGAAACCAATAATTATGATCTGATTCCAAATACTAGATAATGAGCAACATGACCAGTCTAAATACAACATGATGAGTAACACTATTAGTCTATATGCAGTCACGTAATTAATAACAATACCTGTCAACATACAGCCACCTAAGCTAACTATAACACCAATCAATACTCCCAAGTAAAAATCTAATGTTCTGACTCTATGGTCTTAAATTAAGTAACAGAAAAGAGCGAAAACCAACAAGTTTTGTAAAATGCAATAAATAATGTATTTTTGTACCAGAATACAAAAGTGAAAATTAAAAACGAACTTACAGTATTGTGAAAGTATAGAGAATTCAGAATAAATTCCAGTGGTGTTCCGAATGATTTTCAATCTTCAAAGTGCCGATGTACCAATAGTCTGGACTAGTGTTGATGTGCTAACAGTCTTGATGTATCATAATGATAGAATCCAAAACGTTTCTAAATGAATTCATAATTGTTCCGAAATAGAGACTTGTCCGAAATAGAAAGTACACTTGTAATTTCCAATGAATAATTTAAATAAAATAAACCCTCTCAAATTAAATCTGAACACAGCGTAAGTTAAAGATAGGAATGAGCAATTCTAACATTAAAAAATCTAAAATAAAAAACTAAGTCACAATAAGAGGACCAGGATGAGGATCGTCTTAATGTAACTTTCCATCAAACTGTTAACAAAATTCCTTTCTGGGATCTTCTAGGGGCGGAATCAAGGCTTCATCTAGAACTCAAAACTAATAAAAATTGTTTACACTACATGACATTAGGCATGTAGGCACAAACCCCTACTCTCGATTATGTACAAACGTCAATCATACAATACAAATTAAACATACATAACACTAAATACATATATGGAATAAGTAAAATAAATAAAGCAAGTAATGAGTAAGACTACTGGTCTAAATACAAACAGGTAATGATTAACTCTGCCAGTTTAAATATAACCACGTAGCATATAACCATCTCTGTCTCATTACACTTAATGAATGATACTTACACCTATAACTGCAAAAGTCAGTACATTTCGGTGACAGCTCAGGTGGCGTAAGTGGTTAGAGCATCCGCCTCAGATGCCGAAGGTCGCACGTTCGAAACTGGGCCGATTCTTGCCAAGGACATAAATATAGTACTAGCAACTGCCACCCTTGACGCTCAGCGTTAAGAGGTTAGTATTAGGACTAGTCGACCTGGTGTAGGGATAATGTGTCTGTGTGGGACATGATGCTAATATGTCTGCGGCATGATTCCCCAATGCTTATCATGTAAACTGTAACACTGCAGACATTGTAGCGATAAGACTCAATTTATTAACACTACGTGAAAAACAGACACACACACACACACATCCGCGCAAGGGCGTTCGCACGCACACACGCACAATCACACACGCACACGTAATAAGTTTCGTTTTCTTTTTTTCAAAATCAAACACTTCTATTTAGCCATTATGGAATAGAGGACTAAACACAAGATTTATTTACATCCAAAATCTTAACCTGTAAAACTCGATCGGAGATGCATTTACTTAGTAAATTGACCTTGTCGTTATGAAACGCAATCAATCAATGAAAGTATACGAAATTTACAATTCTACAGCATCAATGGAATCCAGATTTAAGACCCAAGTCCCTTTCTGATATTGTTACGTATAGGCTCGTACAAAAGTAACAAAAGAAAAGAGTGAAGCCAACAAGCTTTGTAAGTTTTAACAAAATAATTTATTTCCCTAGAAAACAAGGTAAAAATATGAAATAGGACTTACGGTTTGTGAATATAATCCAAAAATTAATCCTAGAATTGAAAAATAGAAGTCCTATCACTAAACAGTTCTAATTGAATCCAGGTTCAAATCTCGATGAAGTTCCAATATGGAGGGCGATGACGTCAGATGAGGTCGTTGTACTGATGGCAACAGTTCCTCGTTGAAACACAATTTATAATGTTCTGTTTAGAATTCCAGAATAAATTTCCACTAAATGTCTTTGTCCCAGAATTTTTATAAAGAAAAGCACTTGTTCTGTTTTCCAGAGAATATGAATTATTAAATCACAAAGAATAGACGAACTCCAGAACAAACTGGCATCAACATCAAAACACCTAGAGCTCTAACGGTGTAAAAATACGACCGAATTAATCTACTAAAAATCGTCTGTCTTAACCCCCGATTTTAGATCACATGATGGCTCACGTGACGGGGCTACCTAATCATTAATTTGAACAGCGCAGTATAAAAAATGCCAATTTCCACGTATGCCAGAATAGCCCTATCTAAGAATCAAATTCCCACACTGGAAATAAGTAAAAAAAAGAAAGGCTGTTTACAACTTAGCTAACACGTGAGCCGCATGACCTTGGTAATAGCCAATCATTTCCATTCAATGTTTACAAACGTCTCAAACAAGGTGAGCTAAAAATAATGATAAAGCAACCCTTACGTTCCAATCAGGTCAAGTGAATTTTCCGAAAAATAGTCAAATCCCGTGAAAATTCACTTTATAATAAAATATAATAAAAAAATAAAATAAAATAAAAACGAATTTAAAACTAAAACACAAGTAATTAAATTACATATGCGTAACACTTCCCCCATAAAGAAATAGAAAGATTTATGTAATAAAGCTTCCTTTATACCACATGTAAATTATACACGAGGTAAAACAAAATTACATAAGAAAACTCTTATGAATTAGACAAAGTGTACATGAAATAATATTTCTATACACGGGAAAGTGCATCTCCAATTAAACTATCTTCTCCTTTGATGTGTCAAGATTATATTCCTGTAACAACAAACTCCACCTTATCTTTGATTTTTGTTTTTCATCTTGTCGATGAAAGTAAGGGGGTTGTGATCACTAAACACAACAATTGGAGAAGGAGTTGAACTAAGGTAAACTTCAAAATGTTGTAATGCCAATATCAAAGCCAAACATTCCTTCTCGATTGTTGAGTAATTTCTTTGGTGCTTATTTAATTTCTTAGAGAAATAGCACATTGGATGATCAACACCATTTCTATCTTCTTGATCAATACTGCTCCAACCCTCAACATTACTTGTATCAACAGATAGTTTAAATGGTTGACTGCATTTTAGAGCCGTAAGAACTGGTGCACTTTTAAGTATGGCCTTTAACTTGTCAAAAGCCTCCTGACTTTTTTCATTCCAAAGAAACTTGTTTTTCTTGCTCAATAAATTTGTCAGGGGTTCAGCAATATTAGAAAAATTGGAACAAAATTTCCGATAGTATCCAGCCATACCCAAAAATCGCATCAGTTGCTTTTTACTGACAGGCACAGGGAATTCAGAGATAGCCTTGATATTAGGATATATAAGTTTAACTTGACCATGTCTCACGATATATCCTAGAAAAGTTACACAAGCACGGCAGAAGTCACTTTTGGATAAATTGATTGTCTAACTGGCATCAGTGAGTCTGTCAAAGAATTTCTGAATTGTTGCTAGATGTTCTTCCCAGGTGTCGTTATAGATGATTACATCATCGATATAAGCATCACAATTATCTAGACCAGAGGTAATCATATTCATCAAGCGTTGAAAAGTACTCTGCGAACCCTTCATCCCGAACGGCATTACTTTATATTGATAGAGTCCATCTGGAGTCACAAATGCCGAAATTTCCTTTGCTCTTTCCGTTAGTGGAATTTGCCAAAATCCTTTCAGAAGGTCAAATTTGGTGACGTACTTGGCATTTCCAATTTTATCAATACAGTCATCGATTCTTGGTAATGTAAATGAATCTGTTTTTGTCACACTGTTCACCTTCCTATAATCAGTGCATATACAGAAAGTTTTATCTGGTTTCGGAACAAGTATATATGGTGAACTCCAATAACTTTTACTGGACTCTATGAAATAGTTCAATAGCAAATACTGAATTTCCTTTTTCAAGTATTCCTGTTTGAGAGGGTTCATCTTGTATGGGTGGTGTTTCACAGGTTTTGAATCTACAATTTCAACGCCATGAAATTTTTTTTTTGTCCTCGTAAGAATATCTGGAAACAAGTGCTCATATTCGCATAATAACTATTTAAGCTCATTCCTTTCTTGTGGTTGCAAATGTAAACGTTTCTGGTCCAGATTTTTCATAATTTCCGAATTTCGAAGATTTGTTGCTCCAAGATAAACAGAGACCGATTGAATCTCTACACTTAAATCCCCAGTTTGTGGGACAGGTACAACTAAATTAATTGCATGATTTACCTGGCTATCTCTTTCCATATACTCCTTTAACATGTTAATGTGGCAAAGTTGTTTTTGTTTTCGCCTCCTAGGAGTATTTATGATGTAATTTAAATCATTTACTTTCTTTTCAACCGTGTATGGACCATAATACTTAGCCTGAAGAGGGTTTTGTGGAATGGACAAGAGAGCTATAACTCTATCACCAGGCTGAAAACTCCTATCCCTTGAATTTTATCATATCTTCATTTTATTTTTAACTTAGTAGAGTGCAGACTTCCTCTTGCGACCTCACAAGCCTTTGACAACTTACACTTAAAATCAGAAACATAATCAAGAAGAATGAGTTCAGTATCTTCGTTAGAAAGAAGTTTCTCTTTCAACAACTTCAATGGTCCACGCACAGTATGTCCGACAACTAGTGCAAAGGGACTGAATCCTAAAGATTTTTGAACGGACTCCCTAACAGCAAACAAAAGTAAATGGATGTCTTCATCCCAATCTTTACTCGTATCAAAGCAATATGACCGAATCATATTCTTCAAAGTCTGATGAAATCTTTCTAAAGCCCCTTGGCTCTCAGGCTGATAAGCAGAAGATTTAAATTGTTGAATTCCTAATACGTACATAGCTTGCTGGAAAATTCCAGAAAAAAAATTCGACCCTTGATCCGATTGGACAGATTTGGGAAGGCCAAATTAAGTAAAAATCTTTATCAAAGCTTTTACTATGGTTTTTGTTTTAATATTCCTCAAAGGAATTGCCTCTGGAAATCTTGTTGAGGCACACATAATGGTCAACAAATATTGGTTGCCTGACTTGGTCTTAGGTAAGGGACCAACACAATCTACCATTATTCTGCTAAATGATTCGTCAAATGCAGGAATAGGTTGCCGGTGAGCCTTAGGTATCTTCTGATTGGGTTTTCCTACCATTTGACAAGTATGACAAGATCTACAAAATTTACAAACATCACTTTCGATTTTTGGCCAATAAAAGTGAGTCAAGATCTTGTGATAAGTTTTATTTGTCTCTAAATGACCAGCAAGAGGAGTTTCATGGGCCAAACTAAGTATTTCCTGTCTGTAAGATTTTGGAACTACAATCTGATAGTTCACTGACCACTCGTCATTAGCAGGTACCTCGGGAGGTCTCCATTTTCTCATAAGAATTCCATTTTTAATGAAATAACAGACAGGTACTTCAGTGGCTTCAGTTTCACTAATGGCCCTCTGAAACAAACAGGAGATCTCAGGATCTTTTTCCTGTTCGACGACAACTGATTGTCGTTTGTCACCCTGATTTGATAAAAGAGAATGTATAGTTAAAAGAGGATCACTGTGATCAATACCTTTCGATTGCTCAAAACAAGGAGTAAAAGTGACCTCATAAAACGCCTGACCAATACACATGTCAGCTAGAGGAATACTTTCCTTGTCGAAATCATTCTCATGAGCTTTCTTTGCCATAGCTTTAGTAACTGCACAAGCTGGGTATAAATCAGGGTATTCTTTTTCAATATGATCAACTTTCTGATCCAAAGAAGGCTTGTCAGTTACAAGTGGATTAACCACATACGGAACAATATACAGTGAAACACTTCGGAATCGGAAGACCACTTTAATGGTTTTACTATTGGACTCTTAGTCCAAAACTCAAAGACCACTTTAATGGTTGTACTATTGGACTCATAGACCAAAACTCAAAGACCTCTTTAATGGTTGTACTATTGGACTCATAGACCAAAACTCAAAGACCACTTTAATAGTTGTACTATTGGACTCATAGACCAAAACTCAATCCATGATTAAGTGAAGTATTGATGCTCAATTTTTTCCCAAAATGCAAATCGATATTTTGACAAAAACCGTACATTTTAGGATGGGAATTTAATGTATGTATTAAAGATAATGAAAAAAAAAACAAAAAAAAAACAACAAACAAACAACAGAGTATATAAAGTTACTTTGAATAATTCAATAAAATGAATTATATAATGAGGATAAAAGAATACAAAGTTCTGCACAACGCGTAAGTTACTCTACACTAGATCCAGAAGACAAATATTGCATGATTTACAAAAAAGTCATTAGTTTGGGAATCTTTTTAAAAGTCCGTAACTTTTAGATATTCATTCGAATGATTGTTGTGAACAGCCTTATCAGAAAATAATACAGGTCATTTAGAGTAGAGAGTTAACATACAAGATGAACGTATAACTGAGAATTTAAGCGAAGCGATATTT
>JAECUM010068487.1:0-13560 GCA_016617855.1 Megalonaias nervosa
AAACCTGAAGTAAAGGTCTCCACAGTTAAGCAACCCCAGTCTTAAAAAGTCGACCGCCTCTCACTCCGACAGAATCGGGCGTATGGGCCTCCCTGAATGAAAATATGTCGTAAGGGACTACTAACGGAAGCAACATTTTTGCCCTGGTGTGTGTCCTGTGATGATGTTCCAGATGAGAGGGCTGCCCTTGGGTGCGTACCGTGATAATGTTCCAGTTGAGAGGCTTGCTCTGGGATGCATCCCGTGATGATGTTCCAGATGAGAGGGTTGCTCTGGGATGCGTCCCGTGATGATGTACCAGAGGAGAGGACTGCTCTGGGAGGCCCATACGCCCAACTGGGCGGGAGTGGGACGCTTCCCGTGATGATGTTCTAGATGAGATTTTTTTCCTGGGATCCGTCCCGTGATGATGTTCCAGATGAGAGGGTCTGTGACTTTTTAGAAGAGCGTGGTTCAAATTTGCAAAAATATTGTAAAAATTGTCTTTGTATTTTATGGATTTTACTCGTCATTGCCTTTGTTTTGCATGCCTTTATTGAGAATCAAAAAACTTGCTTGGTGTCATATCACTAATCTAATATGTGTGTGTGTGTGTGTGTGTGTGTGTGTGTGTGTGTGTGTGTGTGTGTTAAACGACAATTTTTTACACGGTTGATGAAAAAATCTTTTTTAAGCATTTACTTATCTTAAGATGGCGCTTGTACCAATTTCCAGAACTGGCTGCACCAGGCAGGTTTGACTGTAGTCTTTCCATCAAATAGCATGTTTAAAATATAGTCGTCTAAGTACCTACACAAAGATGACAGTTCTTCCCCACCCTCGCCTCCATTAACACATTTCAAATCTATCCCGTAAGTAAGCGTATGTGCGTAGCACATCAAGGTAAACGATAAGATTTGACAAAACCGATACGTAATATCAAGAAATATAACCGGCTATGAAAGTTATTTTCCTATTTCTAAAACAGATTCGTTTTGTGGTGTTTTTGGCTAGAAATAGTTAAGTTCTGCCTGTCCTTATGAGTAATTTGTTATACTGTTTTGTGATCTCATCACGGAACATGTAAAGTGGATATATTATATTTTAGTGGGAATGACACCTATTGTCTACCTGGATCTCTTCATATATCACACTATGATCTGCCGCCCTTGTCAGGTGTAATGAATTTATCGTACTTCGCGTGTAGTGGACTCTGACTGGAATTTGTTGCCAAGTTGTGGCACGTTTTATTCTAAAAATTAATTGAAAACTGACAATCTCAGATCAAAAATCTAACACTGCCAATCGATCACAAAAATAAAATAAACAGCACATTAAACATGTAAGAAAAGAAGGTGTCTGAGATTATTTGTTTACACTTTCAACAGGGGGAGAGGTGTATGGACGGAGGGATAGAGAAACATGGAGAGAGAGAGAGAGAGAGAGAGAGAGAGAGGGAAGGGACTCTTCCTACATCTTTCATCTTCTTGTGGCATGTTGCTCTCCTGCTCTCTCTCTCTCTCTCTCTCTCTTCCATCAGTTTATATATTGATTGATCCTAAAGTTTTGGACGAATAATTTATAACTTATGCATTCGTTACACAAAATCGATTTACAGTTTTGCTTCCAAATGGTACAAGTACAACAAATGTATTCAGTGTTTCATGCCTTCTATATGTAAAACAGAATAATGTAACGATGGAACGAGTCCACGTAAGTAGCAGATAGATAGATAGATAGATAGATAGATAGATAGATAGATAGATACTAAAATCCATCCATCCATTCTATGGTGATTTTGAAGATGCATAGGAATATTTGTTTGTTTGACTGGTCAATTGGACGACTGTTAGTTTGTTTAACTGGTCAATTGAACTGCTGTTTGTTTGTTTGGCAGGTCAATTGGATGTCTGTTTCTTTGAATGGTCGCTTCAGTGGTTGTTTGGTAATTTGACTGGTCGGTTGGATGGTTATTTGTTTGTTTGACTAATCGGTTCGATGGTTGTTTGTTTATTTAACGGTATATCCAACATTACTGTGTGTGCAGTACAAAACAACGAGCATTAAGTGTGTTTTCCTAGGACACACACAGACAGCCGACTCGCGTTGCCTGCGAGAGGGGTGGGGGTGCAAGTACGGGGTATGGAAAACGCGATCGTTACATTGCGAGTCCGATGTTGGCATGGAGTTACCACTTAAAAGACTCTAGCTTCAACGAAAGAAATAAAGAATACGAGGTGATGAGATCTAGAGATGCATTAGGTGGCATTTTTCTGCATTTCTGCACTAAATCACATAATTCAATTGTAAGCAGGAATACGATCCCCATGTGTACTAAATCTGTCCTACTTATAATCTTCATATTTTCTATGTTAAATCTTCTATAAACAGACATTGTGCTTGCTGAAATTAACAGTTCGGAATCAGCAACACTTTCTTTAAAAGCAACTATGAAATATTCATGATCAGAGCTCCGTTACGTGTACGACACCAATACTTTCTCGAGTCAATGGTTGTACTTTTCAGCAGAGATGAAGACAACAGTTGATCGGTTTGACAGTGATCACGAGAGTCACTGAACTTGAGACACCATGGCACCAAAATATCAATGTTTCCGCACCATTACGCCATCATTGTTTGAATTGGTTACCCATGGTTAAAACGTAAAATTAAGATTCTAATGAAACCCCAACAGTCTAAACCGAAATCTAAAATCAGGGCACGTTTCTGTTTGTCATGACGAGAATATCTTGTAGACAGTCATAGCTTTGGGATACCTTTTAAGTTCGGGACGCGGTGCGGGTGGGGATCGGAACGAATTATTTCTTATGCCTGAGTATTGCAAATATTACTTTATACGACTGATTATTTGCTTAATAGTTCACTCATCAAGCTGAGTTATATCAGATAATCGAAAGCCCACTAGCATGAAAACCAACGAAATATTTGAATTTATTTACAATCATGCTATACCGGTTACAAGACAAGAATATGATGTTGGCAATCACAGCACATGGTTAAAGAAAAGAGTGTGATATTAAATTACACACCCTAAACTGAAGCACTTAACAGCTGACAAATGCAGATTTCACTTAACCATAATAAGTTTACAAACAATTATAAACATGTCTATGCTGATCCAGTGTTTGTTAAATTTAAACGTAAGCAAAAAAGAGCTCGAATTAGTGTTTATTTTTAAGGTACTTTGGGAGAGTGTATAGATAATACACACACCTAAACATACATCTTGTAATGAATGGCAGTATTACTGTCACCAGATATCGTTGTAATTAAAGAGTGAGTCGGTCATCGATCTGGTGACTTTTTGGGGGGGGGGGGATGCGGGCATCCTTTCTATGAAACAAAAGCACCTAAAATGTAGTTGAAGCTAGTGGGCCCTTTATGTTGTTTCAAGTATTTTGTTTATTTTTATTTGATGGTGGGGGTATGGGGTTTATTTGTTAAACCCTCGCTAGTTTTTCATTCCCATCTCCAAAATGCAACTTTCATGTAGGTGTCACAATTTTGCTTTGCACCCCATTTTATTTCTCATCAGTTAATATAGCCAATGAACTTTTGTAATAATTAAGTCATAATCGTATTAATTCATTACATCTCTTTTTTTAAAACGACATTTTTGGGGAGATACCTTCACATTAAGCTTTTAAAGAATGCAAATCAGAACTTCTACCCTCATCAGTCCTTGTGCAGAGCTCTACAGATTCACTAGCATTTGAGAATTTCCCTCGTTTGGAAATCTTTATTGAAACTATGCATAGAGACAACGTCAATACTGGGACAACATCCCGATACAACAAGACACATTAGAACTTGTCCTCCGTCTGCAGGTTATCCGAATTCCTTTTCCCGCTAGAACTGGGACCCAAGGAACTCATTTTTGAAGCGACCAAAGTTACGTTTCCAAGAATAGCTAATGTACATCTCTTGATCATTCAATGCAAATAATGTATTTTATGTGTTTATTGTTGATATCGATCTATTTTGTCAACCGCTATGGAACTATTTCCTCGCTTACGCGGGTTGTGATCAGGCTTAGTCATCTGGGTATAAATATACATCTCCAATGAACTGGCGCTTGGAGTCTCGAGTTACATTAGAGGGTCACATTGCACCCATATTACACGACCAAGAGGCTATAGTTATCCACATAAACCATCCAACATGAGGGAAATCGTACATATGCAAGCCGGCCAGTGCGGCAACCAGATTGGAGCTAAGGTAATTTCGTATTCTTTTCATTCTTGTGAATGAAACTAAACTTAAAATTTACAATTTCAATATGTTGAAACTTGGATTATAAAAATTATCCCATTTTAAATTCATTTTTTACCTACTGAATTGACATTACATTTTAAGTTTGTGAATCAAGTTCTCAATAATATTACAGAGGTACTACTTACATGGACGTTTTTTTATTATTGAAAATTAGTCGTAATGATGATAATTAGATTTTAAATCCATCAATTAATCTTTCATCTATATCGTATTTGCAATGTTGTGTTTGATACTTGAATTTATGTTAATTGTGTATATCAGATATTCCGAAAGATAAAGTTGCTGCAGTCTTCTGATTACTTCATCAATCACTAATAATATCAAAGATGTGACTTTGAAATCCTGGATATGTTCAAGTTTTCGAATGATATTTTATACTTTATTCTTTTCCAATATTACCCAAGTATGATTGATAAGGACCATACAGGTTTTAGTTGTCAACCAAAGATTTTTTATTTGTAATGCTTAACACCCTAAAAGCGCTACATTACACATTTAACGCAGACAAACAGCTGAGAAATCACTTTCCATGAAGCCCTTATATTCACTTTAATAAATTTGTATATACAGAAATGTTTGTATCAATGCCATTTTCTACATGCCTCTTTCAAACGCTCGGAACCCCATTTTCACTCACTGTAGCAGGGCAGATACGCCTGTCAAATTTATCTAGCTCTCCAGAAAGTTTTTTTTTGTTTCCCTAATCTTGTCGCCCGCAATCCTATCAGCCAAAGGTGTCGCAGGGATTTAAAACGTGTTCTTACGAAGTCTGTATGACCCTTTATCAAAACAACGACACAAATTATATTTCTTCAAATTTATCCGCAAATAATTCAATTGAAGAAAGAAAATCTCTCGTACTTTTTGGATTAAATTAGTTTCATAGATATTTAACAAAATTATTTTTGATTATGAACAAGTGGCAAACACAATAGCGTATCAAAACTAAATCAATAGTGCTTTTATTTCAGAGGTCTTAGTTTGCATCACTAATTTGCGAAAGCTATGATATTAAAAGAAATTGGCCTAACATAAATAGAAATAAGAAAGGAAAAGAAATAGTCCTTGTTACCATTTTATCTGTTTTGTTCATCTATCATCTCTATCTTACGCACGCATACACAAAAACACACGCATATGGCCATATAAGTCAATTCTCTCTCTCTCTCTCTCTCTCTCTCTCTCTCTCTCTCTCTCTCTCTTACACACACACACACACACACACACACACACGTGTGTGTGTGTGTGTGTGTGTGTGAGAGAGAGAGAGAGAGAGAGAGAGAGAGAGAGGAATTGACTTCTCTGGCCATGTCTGGACTACTCCTACATTTTGCCCGGTTCTAGGATCTGAACATCATTTAAAATATCTAACAGATAGTATTCAAAACGAGTACCGGAATACAGATTCAACCCGTTATAAATGGATAGAGTTGCGGGAGATTCTATACAGGGCTGTTCATTCGTGAATATATGGATAAGATCAGTTGATTTAACATAAATAGCCCGAAGTTTAAAAATTAGTCTCGGAGCATCAAAAGATTATAAATGAGGCACTTTTAAGGGAGTTGAAAATTGTGTTATTATGTATTCAGTTTACTTTAGGGAAAGAAGGACAAAATAAACATACATACATACATACATACATACATACATACATACATATTAAATGGAAGAATATATGCATACGTACATTTACAGTTGTACACATTCATGAATACATGCACACGTACATACGTCAGCCTGTCTTTAGGGCTCATATTCAAAATTCAATCAGACACAGTAAATGCTTGTAATAGCTTTAGATGATAATGTGAACTTTTTTTTTTTTTTTTAAAAAAAAAACAAAACAATTCTTCAGAATATGGTTATAAACAATTTTATGATAAGTATATTACACTTAATCCATGCCACATAAACAAAACAGCAATAAAAAGTAGGCAAATAAAACGACCACAAAAAAAAAAAAAATGATCTAAACATTATTCGACGTAAACTGTTGTGGTCTTACCATGCATCTATGCACTTAAAATGCGTTGACAATTGAACGAGTAGCATTTACAGACCATAAATCTATTGTTTTATCTCTGTTAAAAGCACTTTATTGATGCTTCAATTGGAAATTAGGACTACTTCTGATAACAGGATTGTCCTTATTTTCAAGGACGTACTCAGGATGCGTGTGGTGCTAGTTGGGGGTGGGGTGAGGAATGCCATAGCGAATTATTCCATCGTCATCGTTTCAGGATCCTTACAATTCTCCTACTTTTATTTCATTACGAGTTTAGTTTGAACTTCTTACCTGTCGAATTTATGAATTTATAAAATATGACAGATATTTAAGTAATATATACAGGAACAATTACACCATATGTTTTATCATACAATTTGCTTACAAGTACGTTTTTTAAATACATGTATGCAAATAACGCTCAAAGGACTTTACTTTTTGTTAGGTTTGGGAAATATCGATGTAAAATATTATCGTATATGTTCTTGATTCTGCCATCTCGCCAGGCGATGTTTTGAAGGGGAAATGAAAGATGAATGACTCAGCCTTATTCAAACTAGTCTACTGTACTATGAGCTGGTTAAAACAAAATGCTTACAGTCGTACTTAAATTAAAATATATTATTTTCAGCAGCATTTTTCAAATGACTTGCTTGTATATAAACCTCACAGTGATTCATTTCACGGTCTTAAATTTGGCATTCTCGCAAGTATTGAGGCCGAGTCTTACGCATTTTCGAATAGTGGTTCTCCTTGATAATACCCGGACGTATGGGATTGGGATTTTTTAGAATCCCGTTTGACAGCCATCTAGTGTAATAATTCTGTCATTTAATTTTGCCATAATATCCATAATCTAACTTTGTTACATCATCAGTCATTTCACGCTGTCAGCTCTGGAATATTATGGCATCAACCTTTCATCAGACTCCAGTCTAAACCTACCGTTGGTAAACGATTGATTTTTTTTGTACTAAACTCAAAGCAAGCAGATGTGGCGCCACGGAAAGCGGTTAAGAGCTCCATATCTTCCCGCATGTCAAATGTCATCTCGTAAAACAGTCATCTGCGTCCGAATGCTAATCTACGAGCAAGAAGATCGCATGATTAAGAACATGTTCAGTGACACTACAAATAGCCCTCCGTGACTTAAACATTGATTAAATTAGCACCATGTATTATAAAACACACTATTAATATTAGATTGGAATATACGGTTTACTTGCAGTATCGATTTCAGACGTGGAGAGTTTATGGGGATATAAATGAGTTAACATTGGGCTTTGGTAAGAAAGGCATTTGATTGGTCCAATACAAAAAGTGTCTCGGGACTTGAACTGGTAAACGGTAAATATCAAGTTTCAGATTGTTTTATTGTGTAAAATCATTTACACGACTTTGATAAGGTCATTGCATCCGAAATACTGTATTGTCTAATCAAATTGCTTATGAGTCATGTAAAAAGCTACAATTATTTAGATCCACAAAATAGGCTGAATGAATAGAAAAATCCATTTTTATAAAAGCAAAGTATTTTATCTCTGCCTCTTTTGATTGTCTCGCCATTAGCATGCACCTTTAACCAGAACTAAGATTATTGTCGTTCTATGAGCAAAGCATGTTACACATCTAGATTAATCCATGAATTCCTCTTTCGCATACTTGTAAACATGTACAATATCATATTAATGTTTTCAACATTCATATGCCCCTATTATGTCAGGGGTGGGGTGTGTGTGAAGGAGCATGTTACCGCTGTTTGTCCGTCCGTCCGTCACGTTACGTCACGTCACATCGCTAATGCTATTTCCGATCGTTAACTTTAGAAGAACTGCACGAATTGAAAACAAACATTGCACAAGGCTTATCATTAGGAAGATCTGACAAAATTGAAGAGTTACGGCCCCTGTTTGACTGGGCATTTTGACTTTCAGTTACATCATCTACATGGGAACGTCCGTACTGGCATACATCTAGTTACTCTGTCGCATTTAAAACAAGGAATACCGAAGTTTGAAAGATCAGAATACCAAGTTTAATGTTGATGGGGAAAAAAAATGGCACATATCTGCAGAATGTTTTATCCACTTGTCATTCATTGGTGTAACAAATAGCTATCTTTCGTTCCAGTTCTAATACTCACAAAACAATTTTACAAGCTTGAAATATGAATACCGACGATACTATGTCGACCATACACGGAAAGGTTTCCACAAAGTCCAGAGTTTTTAACATGTTTACGGATTCGCAGCGGAATTCATAATTTTACGGAATTTCCCCATAATTTGTTATATTTCATTGTTTTTATTGACGAGTATTTCTTCGAGCTTTCGCTCAATAAATGCAAAATTCTGAATCTTGAAGTAATTAACGATGTTTGAAGTTACGCTAATGATAAGTTACATATATATGATCTTGTAACGAAGAATATGTTCTACAAAAAGAAACCTAGTGAGAAATCTTCAGTGTTAAAACAAACATGCATTCGTGCAATGAAGTTTAAAAGCTTAAATTTGTGGAATATGTTTGACTTTTTGGGTGTAATTCGTGAAGTTTTGTAATGTTTTTGTGCTATCCACCTGAAGAGTCCATAAGCTGCATGTGTTACCAATACAATCGGTAATGGATGAATGTTTAAATACATTTCATTTTAATGTTTAAAGCTAGTTTATGATTATTTACCAAATCTGAATAAATTTTAATATGGAAATCACAAACGTATTCTACCCTGTTTGTCTGACTGCAGATTGTTCACTATGCACTGCGGGCAGGACCCATCGCGCATGTCTGAACGTGCTCCTCTGAGAAAGCTCTAGATGAGAGTGCAGTAATCCGACAGTCTAATTTCTTTGTCCACTATTTGTCGACATAATCCACCGCGCGAGTAGAGTTGAACGCTTGTTTATAGTAGATTAGGCGAAATTTGCCAAATACTTTGAGAACAAAGGCTGCATAATTCTTGTTGTAAAAGCGGTCTGTACACTTGACAACGGATAAGATGTTCCCTGAACCCACTGGTGTCTGTTTGATATATGAAACTGTGAGGCCGTACATATACTAGGCAAGTGAAAGAAGTGCATGATAAAGATATTTGCAGACAATAAAATGTGCTATAAAAATGAATCCCCTTCTTTAAAACATATAATTAATTGTTTTATAAAACAACTTGTATATATGCGCACATTGTGCGCATTGCAGTCGCGTAACTATTTTTTATGATGCGATATGAATTGACACACGACAATATATGAAAAGTATTTTTTATGAAACTTTTCGTATGTTTTCCTCTCTCCACACACACACATACATACATACATACATACATACATACATACATACGTACGTACATACATATGGAGTGGATCCGAGATTTATTCCTAAGTATGATTATAAGAATGTGTGGTTCATTCTTCTTAATGAACCATTTTTGTTTGATTGTTTTCTAGTGAAAAAGTACTAGAAGTACCGAGAGAGAGAGAGAGAGAGAGAGAGAGAGCTGCCCCACGTGACGCCAATCTAAATTCTCCGTTGTAGTTACAGGGAGAGAAATGTATCCAAGTACATTAACATGATTACATTCTTCTGTGTATAACTAATCTCAATAAAGATGAGAGAAAAAGAGCACTACTTGAGATTTGCCTGTTTTAATGACGCACTTAGTACATCAATACGGTAATCAGGAACTATATGAAATCTGTTTTGATTTCCTTTTTTAACTTTAAAATAAATCAGTGTACGTGTACATAAGGATATCGATTTAAATTGCTCATATGTTATGAAAAGATAAAAAATTATTATGAATGTAATTAAAGTGTTTACTATATTAAATATTATTAATACGGGTATAAAGCCCTCCAAAAATGTCGTCAAGTCGATAAAAAATTCAGGTAGTGTAATACAGCGTATTGCCCCATAAACATGGGGAGTTTAAAAGCATGTTTATACCTCAGTTTGTTGTGAATGCATACGATCTTTTTCAAAACCACTATTGTGGAACGTTACCTGATTAAGATGCCGCCAGGCACATATAACACTTGAAGAAAAATAGAGTTTATAGTTACCGCTCACTTAGTTACGAGTGTGTTCCGTATACTCGCTTACAAGTCGAGTCCAACTGCAAAATGCTCAGACCAAGATGTTTCCGTCGCCTAACTAGCAGGCATATCTAGAACTATACATTATGTTGGGCGTATTCAGTAGAATAGACAAAACAGACCATAATCTGCCGTTGCATTACGCCACTTCAGATCAGTTTATTTCAAATTTTGTTCTCAGTTGAATTCGACTTATTAATGAGTGTAGACGGTATGTTGACTTGTCACCCTTTTCTGAGCAACTAAATTATGGTATGACAATAAAAATTTTGAATCTTCTTTGCTATGGATACAGGTATGTACTATCATGTATTAAATATAAGCCTTTTTTTGTATACATAATCACTAAATATTCAATGTACAATTTATGAGGATTGAAATCAACTGATCTTAACGATCAATCGAGTTGATAACGATTTCAAAGATTAATATAAACGATAAAACATCAGTGAGTTTTACCACAAAAAAAAATATGATATGTACATTTTCATGAAGGACACTCAAAATGATACATGCCCAGTCTAGCATAGAATGGAATAAATCATATAAACTTACAAATCTTTTCTGGAAATCTACATGGTGGATAGCGTTTCTCCATGTTCCAAGAGTGCCTAGAATTGCGATCTAGGAGGAAATTCTCAGTTAATATTCTAGACGACATAAGATTTAGACGAAATTAAAGATTCTTACAAAATTAAGAGTATCAGAACCTTAGGCGTATACTTAAAGTATGTGTCAAATCAGACTCGGTTTGCGGCATTACAACAGGTTTCTGTATTTAGGGAAAACTTGTTATTTTGCTTTCAGTTACAAGGCTAAACTGAGGTTTTAACAGTATATCGCCATTCCCTCCATTTTTCATGACCAATTTTCTGGCGTTTGATAATGGGAAAAATTCAACCAGTTTGTTTGGGAATGTAATGTGCAGGCAAGACGCGACGATGTCTTGGACGTCAATTTTAATGTGTTGATATTTTCAAGAAGTTACTTCATATCAACATAAAACTCACTGAATTCGAAAAGAACTTTTTTATTCCAACAATGTATCATATGTTTTGATACTTTCAAGAACGTGCTCTAATCCACTTCAAATGCTAAATCAACATTTTTTTTATGAATATCAATGGGCAGACAGCACTCACGCTTCCGTGGCCGTAGATGGCGGTTTTACGCTCCAAGTCTCAACATGAAACCAGAGCGGCATTCGTTGTGGCTTGACAAGTATTGAAGGAATGATAAGGATTCTTGTATACCGAGTAGTTGTAATAAAAAAAAAAAAAGAAACAATTGATAATTACAGTGTAGC
This sequence comes from Megalonaias nervosa, assembly GCA_016617855.1. Lineage (NCBI taxonomy): Eukaryota > Metazoa > Mollusca > Bivalvia > Unionida > Unionidae > Megalonaias > Megalonaias nervosa. Next base: position 11,684 of record JAECUM010068487.1, read on the forward strand.
CCATCTCAAAAGGTTGACTATAGCGCCTTATCACCTGTATTTGATTGGTACATTCTATACAGGAATTGTAACAATTGTATCTTAGGGCCAAAATGCGTTACAACCCATGTATTGTTTCTATTTGATAAATGCTCATGACCCGTAGGCGTTACAACCCATGCATTGTTTAAATTTGATAAGTGCTCATAACCCGTGTATATCATATGTCCACAAGGTTAATTCAAGACCGTCTCTTTATTTCTTAGCGGTATTGGAATTGTTCCTCGATATAAATTTATATAATGCGTGGGAACACGGTCTTGAAAACCGGAAACACCACCACACATAAGTCGAGTCAAACTTCAAACTGCACAGGCCCAGATCAATCTTTGCATATTGCGCCGAAAGATCTGGGTCTGTGCCGTTTGTTGGGAGTAACCATTAGAATAAGTAGCATAGACCTGATCTGCCTACACTTTATGCGACTGCAGATGATGGACTATGTTGCTTGTGGTTGGATTCGACTTATAAGCGATTATATACGATAACACTGATAGTTTTTAAAATGGTTCTAAAATATAAACACTGATTATAAACAGTAAGTTGTGTATTTAATATAGGCACCGTATATACTCGCTTATAGGTCGAGTCCAACTGCAGACTGCACAGACCCAGATCTACTGTCGCATCATGCACTAGCAGATCTAGGTCAATGCAGTTTGTTAGGAGTAGTCAGTTGAAATAACAGCATAGACACTGATATGTTGGCGTTTTATACAACGGCAGATTCGGGTTAATGTTGTTTGCAGAACGTATTTGTCACTAAATTTTAGAGATACAAACATCTTGAAATCGCACAACTTGTGTTTGACTCCATAACCGATCTAAATAAAAATGATCTCAAACAAATTCTATCTCCTCTCTTTGCTTATTTATTTTGCATGTTTTTAATGCATTTGACCACAAAATGCATTCTCATATCGAAGCCAGTTTGAGTCAAGCAGGCAGCAGACGTCTTGACAGTGAAAGACTCAGGCTCGGCCCTAGGATGTGCGGGGCCCAAGGCAACATGCGGGGCCCAAGGCAGCAAGCGATGAGCGCGGGGACCCAAGCAAAAAAATTGCATTGCGGAGTAGCGCGGGGCCCAAGGCGGTTGCCTCGTTCGCCTTGCCCTAGGGCTGGGCCTGGAAAGACTGGAACTTCTCTTACTGTTTGAAAAGTATCAGTAATTACTTGAGTAAGAAAACAAACACATTTTGAATTGAACGTTTTAACTCTGCCATATCATAAGGATTAAATAACAATACATTTACATTTCTCAGCTGAGATTGATGTTAATTTAGATGGGTGGACTGGAATATATATATATAAGATTTGGTTGGTTTATTGGTTTTGAACGGCATATTTAACACATCTGTCTATATCATACCAAGGAAAAAGGAGCTTGAAAATAATCGGAACCTCTGGATAAAGTGATGTTTTATTATTTTATGAGCAAAGTCCTATCAGTTTTCCTAAAAGAAATGGAAAAATCGTGGAAATGTACACAGCCTTCTAACATGATCATTTACGTGTCTTGGTTACATACTTAATGTTCTCGTTGCAGTTTTGGGAAGTGATTTCAGACGAACACGGCATCGACCCCACAGGGACCTACCACGGGGACTCTGATCTGCAATTAGAAAGAATTAATGTTTATTACAACGAAGCCACAGGTATGCAGCACTGAATTAAAGGAAGTTAAAATAAAGATGACAAACTGTTTACCTAATGATGAGTAAATAGAGAGTTAGCGGTGAAATGTAAACTTAACCACGTACTTAATAAAGTAATAGCTAGTGTATGTCATGGTTTATTGAGAACACAGCAAAGATAATAAAAATTTGTCTGTAGTTGAT
>JAECUM010068489.1:0-11999 GCA_016617855.1 Megalonaias nervosa
TGTTGCCGTTTTGAGCCTAACAACTTCTAACAATGTAACAACGTCGCCGCGTATGAGGTCGACCACTTCTAACAATGTTACCAATTTTCCCTCAATGTTAAATTCCTTTGTGGGTCTATAGTGCCTTCAGATGTTATATTGTTACGGTTGAATCTAATGAAAACGGACAGAATGCAGTGTGTGTGTGTGTGTGTGTGTGTGTGTGTGTGTGTGTGTGTGTGTGTGTGTGTGTGTGTGTGACTTGGATTTTTAATGTAGCTTTTAACAATTTTAGTCATATCGTTACGATGTCTGCAGTGCGGTAGTTTATTGTGATGTCCAGCATTGAGGAAGCAAACGCTGTAACTTAAAATAGAGAACAGCATACACAAGTAAACCTTTCATTCACACACGAGCAAACTTTATTCCCCCACTACCACTTTACCCACCTCCGACGAACACATTATAACTAAAATCATCATCTTTATAGTCATCTTCATCATTAAACAGTATTTGTTTAGATATAGAATACTGCTTTTCAGTTCAAAAGTCTAAAATATGTAAACACATAAGTTGCGTATAATTGTAATAATTTAAATATATCTTGTCTTTTTCATTAATACCATATATTAAATCCTTAAATCTGTATATAACTGACTCTGGAAAAGTAAAATTATACTCTTCCTCCATCGTATTTCATGTTTAACATAATCTTTCTTATAATAGTCTTTCCTCTGATAGTCTTTCTTATGATAATCTTTCTTCTGATAGCTTGGACGGTGTTGCCCACTAACCAACTTCAGTTTGCAGAATTTTTTATGGCACTCTCACTCGAGCCATACCACATCTGAATTTTGAAAGTGAACATTATCAAGATACAAATTATGAAGAAATGAAGCAATATGTAAATTAAAAGACTGATGGAAACTACGGAATGCCAGTCCAATTAATACTAGAGTTCAGCAGTGCATTTTCAGCACACACAAAAGAAGTCCTTAAAGTGAACTTATCCGAAGCAGATCTTAACGTGGGCTTATCCCAACCAAGCTAATCTAGTATTGTGTATCTCTGATGCACAGCAATAAACAGATAACAAGTCTATGAGTAAATAAGTCCAATTTACTTGATGTAATAACTTTATTAAATCATCGATCATCATATTATAAACATATCGGGGCCCCGAGTGGCCGAGTGGTCTAAAGAGCTCTCCGTTACGGATTACTGCCATCTCACCTCTGTCTGCGTGGGTTCGAGTCTAGGATTCGGCGAATGTGGATATGTGAGAAAGTTTGCCAGTAGCTTCTCGTGGGTCGGTGGTTCTTTCCGCGGATTTCCCGGTTTCTTCCTCCACCATTAATACTGGCCACCATGTATAACCTATCGTGTGCTGAAAAATGGCGTTAAGCCCCACAACAACAACAACAACAACAATAAACATATCTTATATACATTCCACCGCGACAAATCAGAAACTCAATATTTGATAAGAATATATTTTCACATTAAAGTTCTTAAATGTTCACGATAAACATGGGATCTTACACGAGTGATCATTTCAAATGAACTTTAGGAAATGTATACCTTCTGCGAATCACGGCGGGCAAAATACTGAAATTATTTTTTCACACTGATGTATAAATTTTTCACTAAAAGGAAACTCGGCAAGCCTCGTTTCCTTTTAATGAAAAATGTATACATCTCGTGGTATATCATTGATACAGCGTACATACTATATATATATATATATATATATATATATATATATATATATATATATATATATATATATATATATATATATATATATATATATATATATATAGTAAATTATGAAACGCAATATTGTTTCTTTTCAGGAGGCTGAACTTACACACGTGTCCTGGTACAACAAACACTATGGTGTTACCTGATGTCAGTCAGTATAAACATGACGTCACTAAAGTCAGTCAGTCAAGCCAGCGTCATATTAATGATTAACGTATCTTCTCATATTTATATTGAATATGTTTAATTTTCTCCCTCTTGGGACACCATCATGAAACTATTATTATCAACGCCTAAAGTGGTATTCTCCCTCCAGGTGCTAAACTATGAATAAGCATAATTACACTAAACTGTCATCAGAAGTAGTATAACATGGATTTGCCTTGATTGGTTAACAGTTACTAAGATTTAAGGTTTGTTCCAAATATTACAGCCTACGAACTTTTATCTTATTATCAGATTAATAATTTTTAAAATTCATGAATTTGGCGAAATGTGCATATTAGAATTTTCGAATGCATAATCTATACATATCCCCGTACAATAAGCACCAGCTAAGAAGCTTTTCTGTGGGGCTGAGTTGTATCTGTAATCTTACCAGGTTCTGGATTCTATGAGATTCCGGCATTTCCCACGTGACAAGAACATCTCTCTTCCCGACTTGCACGGCTTTCACATTCTGAGGGGGTGCTGGGACATTCAGATGTGGTTCTGTTATAGAATCTTAACATAAATAAACAAATAAATAAATAAATAAATAAATAAATAAATAAATAAATAAATAAGTTCAACTAAAACACGTTGAGGTTGTGTCATTCGTGATCACATAAATGATCATAAAAAATTTAGAAGTTAAAAAAAACTTCATTGTTTTAGATCTACTGTTTGAATGTGGGAATATCAAATCATGACAAAGACACGTAATTATCATACCATTTGTGTATGCTTTTACAATAATAGTCCGAGTTACCGTTACATATCTTAAATAAGAAAATAAAAACTTAAGTTAAAAGATAACTCTATTACATTTTCTTTACCACTACAACTACTCCTCTCACACACACATTCTGAGGTGATGCGGGGAAATAACGGGGTGGTTCTGGTATAGAACCTTAAAATAAATAAATAAATAAATAAATAAATAAATAAATAAATAAATAGAAACTTTCAATTTGAAAAAGCCGAGGTGGTATCATTCGTGATATAAAAAGTATCATATAAAATTTAGTAATTACAAAACACTTCAGTTTTAGAGCTACTGTGTGAACGTAGGAACATAAAATCATAACAGCGACACAACTATTATACAAGGCGTTCCTGCATGTATAATAATAGTCCGATTTACAATATTAAAGTTTTCTTAAATAACAAAAAAGCAACAAAGAAAAAGAAATAAACAACAACAAAAAAAAGAACAAAACTTTAGCAAAAAAAGATAGCTCTATTACATGTCTTCACTACTCTCTCTCTCTCTCTCTCTCTCTCTCTCTCTCTCTCTCTCTCTCTCTCTCTCTGTTTCTAATTTCTCTCTGGCGTACGTTTTGTTGGTGACTCATTTCATAACACATCATATTTTCAATTCTCGTTTTAAAACTGACTAAAGACAGATCGTCTGAGTGAGTTCTGGCGTTTTCTTTCCTAAAGACAACTACTGTTAATTGAATTTCTGTCGTTTTTTAAAACTGTACTGTTGCTAAATATTTCCATAAATGATTGCAAAAATAATATTCAGCGAATGTGTTTATTAAAACGATTGAACATTTACATGCGCTTAAATTAGTGATGGCATGAAATTAGAGGAAAAAATAAGTACAGAAGATTTTCATTCAATATGCAATAAAGTACAAGAAACTACAGACGTATTTAGTCATCAGCAGTAGATAGATCCATACAAACTGTTCTCGGTGCAAGAATAAAATCTTACCTTCTGATTTTGATGTCAACTCGTCAGAATTGCAATAAATCCGTGCGTGCATCAGAAGCAGCAGAAACCATTCAATGTGAGTGCTTCTGAAGCCCATTTTCACCAGTCTATGTCTTCCACAGCGGCAGATACACAACAGTAAAAAACTTGCCCCTTGGACATACTTAAGTATGTAGAATTGATATTCATACGACTGCGCATGCGTTATTTTATTGCAGTATTGATCTAAGATAGCATTGAAAACTGATGCAGTACCTCACTAATAACTGATGTTAGTACCACCACCACCCACTCGACATTATCATCGTCATCAATGTCATCGCTGTCGTATGCGCTGTCATTATATTCTGTTTTGCACAATCTTGATAAACTTGCTGAGGAAACAATAAAATACATTTATACTTTTATTTCATTGATATTGCTTCGATCCAAACTTTTGGTTTACATACATTTGCTATGTTATTGGCAGCCGTCACCGCCAAAATTTATATTTTAATCAAATGATGTAGTATAAAATCAAATGATTTAACCCAGCGAATGAAATGATAAATCCAGATTCCACATGATGTGGTGTCATTTGAAATGATTTAAAGAACAAAACGAAATGATGAATTTAGATTCCAAATGACGTGCTATTATATGAAATGATGCCGTAGGAAATGAAACGATTTAACCCAACATATTAAATGATTAATTCAGATCCCACATAACGTGGTATTAAATGAAAGGATTTCAAGAACTAAACGGAATGATGAATTCAGATTCCAAATGACGTGGTATTAAATGAAATGATGTAGTACGATAATCAAATGATTCAACCCAACAAATTAAATGATTAATTCAGATTCCAAATGACGTGGTATTAAATTAAATGTTTTAAAGAACAAAACAGAATGATGAAATCTGTTTCTAAATGACGTGGTATTAAATAAAATGATGTAGTCTAAAATGAAATGATTGTATCCAACAGATGAAATTATGAATTTAGATTCCCAATGTTTTGGCATTGAAAGAAATGGTCTGAAGGATAGAATGGAATAATGGCATTCAGATTCCAAATGACGTGATATTAAATGAAATGTGTGGAAAGTAAACGGTCTGAATGGAAACATCACTACAATGTAAAGTCAAACTGCATCTAGCATAAATCCAAACATACACAGGGGGCGCTGTTATCCATGACGCATGGTGTCAGCACGCCCAACCTTATAATCTAGAGACGTATTTATAGCATTCGGCTGAGATTTTTGCAGACAACACTTGGACAGCTAAGGTGTTTCCTTTTCTATGATATAAACGAGAACTATATTTTCCAATCAGTAAAAAGCGACTTTGATCTACATTGATGAATGTGCGCAGTGGCGTCACTAGGATTGGTGTCACCCAGTGCGGTAACTCATGGTGTCACTCCCATGGACCTCTTTCCTACACAAAAATTTAAACATTTTATAGACAGTCATGTGTGGTAACTCATGGTGTCACCCCCATGGACCTCCTTCCTGCATAAAAATTCAAAAATTTTATAGACAGTCATTTTGGTGTCACCTGCTCTGATGGTGTCACCTGCTCCGGTCCGGACCCCCTCCGCACCCCCTAGTGACGCTACTGAATGTGCGTGCATTCTGATCATTAGTAATGACCATGTTTCATCACTTTACGTAACATACACACTAACTATCAAGTTTTTTTCTCTACACTTTTTGTAAGTATCGTACAAATCTATCCGTACGTAATGATGCATTCAGGACCGGCCTTAGGGCAATTGGACCGATTTGAGAATGTATTTTGAAAGGGATAGAAGAAAATTTTAAGTTCAATATCATATTAAACTTGTTTAAGAGGAAAATTTTAAAAAATCACAGTAATCTGCGGCTGCAAAATAATGAAACAAAGTACATAATTGTTATTCGTTTAAGGCAATTTATATAGATGACATACATATAATCTATAGGGTCTGAATTAATTTTAAGAAAATATAAAATCTCTATATCACCACAAACATGAACTGTCATGTTCGTGAACAATGTCAGGAACACTCCAAGGTTTCGGTGGAACGCCATTTCATATTGATGATATTCTTGTATTTGGTCAAACACTAAAAGTGTCACAAAAGGTTACAAAAAGGGTTTGAAAGCAATTGGACAACGTTGTGTCCCTATAAACGTTCACTGGTCTAAATTTTCATGGACGTCATCAAATTCATATTTATCATACTATTCGTCACATGAGTGTAAACCTGGTTATAAAGTGTCATGTGATGGAAACTCACAATTAACTAACAGATATCAATAGTGTGTGTGTGCGTGCGTGCGTGTGTGTTGTGTTTGCGGGAATATAGCGAACCACAATGAATGATTACCAAAATTCGGATTATAAAATAACACCACATCTGGAGTTATTAAAAGTTTTGATTAAATGATTGATTGGTTGGTTGGTTGGCCCGTGTTTATTGGCATATCAGCCTATGGGAGATAAGTGTCTTACAAAGAGACACAATATGGTATAAAATCCGGGTTGTTCTGGGAAGTATTGCCCTGCAAGCAACAGACAGCGGGCCCGATACTCTAACCATTAAGCTGATTAAAAAGGGAAAAATGTCAAAGACCTTGGGTCAAGTTCAAGAAAAAGCATTTGCGTAATTTAAAAATTAATATGCTCACTAAATGTAGTACTTCATTATTCCAATACAGAAATTATTGCTGCGGAAGATGCCGCGACATAAATAGGCTAGGAAGAGTGCCACGACATAAACGCTGAGAGATTCAAATGTCCGTGGCGGTGACGCTGATAAGATTGTCCAAAACCGAGTGAAGAAACAACAGTTCTCAAAGTGAACAAGAGGCCGTCGCACGAACTTAAGCATGCGACAGCTTGAGCGGGTTACAAAGCTCAGAATTTCAAATAGATGATAACTACTGTTAAATAGCATCCCGCTCACTTCCCGCATTTCAGTGTTTTTGGGGGGGGGGGGGTTAAGCGTCTTATATGATTCTATTTTTTGCTGTCTGATGTGATAGGCAAAAGTCTTATCAATTTCAGTATACCGAAACATGTCAACTTCGTTAGCAATTTACTTGCATCAAAAACTTGTCAAACACAACATCTGACTACCCAAGACGATCATGTTTGCAGTTACTGTCTCACAGTTTAGTTAATAAGGGTGGCCAGGAAAACTTACACAAGAAAAGAGCTTAAATATTCTGGTCAAAAAAGGGGAATTCAATGGTTTCTTGCTGAAAGTAACAGGCTTGGTCATACCATAATCTCAGCATGGTGATATTCTGGCAGAATTCACGCTGCATTTGTAAGGCAATGCAAAGTATTGAGAACGGGTGAACGTGACCATGTGGTGGAAGGTATAATTTATCGAAAACTTGTCAAAAATGCACCGAATGCATAAATGTAAATCTTACCTATCTTACCAAGTGAATTTCGATTTCGACCCTTTGCTTCAGATTTGTTCGAGCCAAATGGACAAACTTCTCTCAAAATTAAACATTCTTTACGTGGTTTTTAAAATATCCAAATAGAAGAACATAGATTCAGAAACCAGTACATGCTACGTCACACATACTGCCATCGGATATTGATCAACAATAATCGTTTACAACACTGACAAGAATTTGCATCGAACAGGTTTGACCATTTGAAGAATTGTAAAAAAAAATTTAAGAAAAAAAAAATATCCACAGAGCAGTGACCTTGTCCTCGCCAAGAGAGGAGTGATATCAACCAAACAGACGAAAATAAAAATCAGGTAATCATTAGTGAGCACTTTGAGCGTGCCATGAAATTACTACCAAAGTGTGTTAACAGCCTATTGAGTATGTATTACACAGCCTTTGGTACTCGAAAAACAAAGGGTCGCATATTTTTATCACTGATCCAGTGCCTGATTTGATACATGGTCTAGGGTAATCGCCTGAAGGTTGTCAAGACAATTAGTGAAAGGGAATCTGTAGAGGATTTGGTTTGAATATAACAAAGAATTTACAGAATTATATGATGCTTTCAACGGTTCTGTCTTTTACTTACATTTGTCACGCTAATGTAAATTTTCTTGGGAGGGAATATGTAGTATTGCTGTTTTATTTTCTTTAATGGAAAATACATAGGCACAGCTGCTCTTGACGGTTAAAACGAAATAAGCATACGTAATTAAAATTTTTGTCAAATAAACGTCACATTCTGCATCTACTGGTGTTATTAATATCTGTGGGAAAATGAGCGTACAACCAGTCTGTGCTTTCGGAGTCTCTTTCCCACGAGAGATAATGTCGTATATAGCTGCATAATATAAACTGCGTTATATAGGATAGTGTATATTTGCTCTCCTCTTCGCCTGCTTTTAGTTGTGGCTGATTTATTATACCAAACAAAGTGGTTTTGTTTTATGTGTCAAATTTGTTAAGAATTTATGGTGATTAACTCCCCCACCAAAAATCTTTGGACACTGTAACGTAATTATCAGCAGGGTCGACGGGGGGTGGGGTGGGGAGGGGGGCAACCTATTTAATTTTATAAAAGAAAATTTTGTTTGAACAAGTTTTGTTTTTTTTTTTTTGTTTTTTTTTAACCCAGGGCCCGTCATCGCTGTCTACGGCCCTGATTATGAGTTCCATTTAAGTCATTGTTTACATTATCCCAGGTCAGGTTTGCAGTCATGTGAGTGGAAGACTAATGAATTCATATTCTAACACATTTACTTGCAACGCGCTTTTTTAATGGTGTGAACATTAAGATTTCCGGCAACATAAACAACGAAAGTCGGAATCTTTGACTCCACTGAGGTGTTGTGTCTCTTCTTATGAAATGGTGCTACTGACAATTACATTCTCTTCTAATTTTCTTTAGGAGTCTCATTGGCTCAATAGTTAGCTGGTCGGACTCGCAACTGAAGAGTGCGGCTTCGAATCCTACCATCGAATCAGTCCGGATTGGCTACTGTAGTGTGGCCTTGGACAAGGCACTTTACTCCAATTGCTTTAATTAATTGTGTTGCTGTGTGGTAAAGCAGTAAACCAAACCAAATTTTGACGAGGTTTTCCAAAATGTGACCGAAAAAGTATAATTTTACTATCTTTTCGGATTTGCTGACTTTCATTTATACTAATACTATTTCTCTTTTAACGTTTTATCGACTCCATCGCGTAGACTCCATCGCATTCCATCGCGTCGAGTAAACTAAATGCGACAATAAAAACTACCGATGTATGTCAGCATACGTTACACAGTATAGTTGTCCCCTAATTTTAGCTCACAAGTTACACATGATCCTCTTGTTGAATACTTGATTGATGGAGTGTACTTGGATAGTGATTAGTTATGTTTTTAAACGTGTCAATATGTCAAAATAGTCCATTGATACTGATGGCTTGTACTTGGGTAGTGACTAGTCATGTCTTTAAACCTGTCAACATCTCAAAAATGCCCATTGATACCAAGGGATATGTACTTTTTAAGAGCTCTTATAAAATAATACTTTTAGGAAGTAAGAAGACAGTGTTTAATCCATTTTGATTCTTTGATATGAAAAATAAATAAACAACAGCTAGTACTTATATATAATTAAATTCACCTTTCAGCATGGTTCTGCTTTTTATAGTAAATTCAATGTCCGTGATCTTCAAGTATAGGAAAAAACATACTTTGGGGAAATTTGGTTATAAAAACCACACGCACGCACGCAAACGCACACGACTGCGAATATTGGCGCTGTCCAAACAATTACTCCAAACTATGTTATAATATATTTATCACAAAGCGTTCAAGCTCTCAGCTACTCAGGTTTATATCAATTCTATTATTATCACAAAACGTTAAAGCTCTCTCGGCAGTTCAGATTTATACCAATTCTGTTGTTATCATAAAATATTAAGGCTGTCAGACGTTCAGACTTACATGAATTCTATTATCACAAAGCATTACAGCTCTCAATCATTTATCTCAATCCCATTATTATCACAAAGCATCAAGGGTATCAGCCATTCAGATTTCTTTCAATCCCATTATTATCACAAAACATTACAGCTCTCAGCCATTCAGCTCAATTCCATTATCACAATGTATTAAGGCTGACAGACGTTCAGACTTATATGAATTCTATTATTATCACAAAGCATTACAGCTCTCAACCATTCAGCTCAATCCCATTATAATCTCAAAGCATCAGGGTATCAGTCATTCACAATGCATGAAGGGTATTAGCCTTTCAGATTTCTATCAAGTCCATTATTATCACAAAGCATCAAGGCTGTCAGCCATTCAGATTTAAATAAATTATATTTCTCCTTGAACGTGTGGAATCGATTATCAAACTGACAATAGCCAGGCAAAGCGACGGGAAACGTGTAGTCTTCTTGCTTTGATTGGTGCTTCTCGACGACTTGGTGGTATGAAAGTGGTCGTGAGTACGTGGATGACATCCATAGGTACAAACGGCATCACTTTTGCAATAAGAAGAAAAGTAATCCTGTATGACTTTCAGTGGTAGGTAAGATCTTGATTCATCGCTTTGTGTACTAGAGAAGCGGTAATGTTGCGATGCATCGCTGATGTCGCAGGGTACAGCATCATACTCGACTTGTTTGAACCTGTAGTCCGAAGTGGGTCCGTCACTCAGTTGCTTCGTCATAATCGGTGAAAGTTTGTACTCAGAAATGAACTTAGAGTCGGCGAGTCCTTCACCCTGGTGCTGTTTTGAAAAATCATCTTTCTAGATCAGCGTTTGTACTCGCATTGATCTTTCTGTCTCGGAGATACGAGTCAATAACGTAAGGTGTTACTGGTCCACAAGTCATACTCGTTCCTGCTAGACAATATGATATATTTTTCCCAAGGGTCAACTGACAATTTGGTGATTTTGCAAACGTACAGTTTTGTGAGGATCCACTGTTTTCACGGGATATTCTTGATCATGTCCTGACTTTTGATGCATCCTTAACACGACAAAGTTCACCACCTGACTCGAACGATAGTTTAATGCCAGTCCTTTTACGTTACATTTGGTATGCTTGTATCCACTTGTCTTTCTTGGTCTCGATATTGATAACCTAAGTTTGGAATCCACCATTAGCAAACCTTCCACTAGTGTCTTCGGGATGTTCGTAGGTCCATGCATCTAAACATTTGTCTTCAATGCGCGGTTGGAAGTTTCCAGGCCGATCGATGTACATGCAACTATCAGTCTCAAAGTAAAAGGCTCGATCTCTTAAAAGTTCCAAGAAAGAAAACACTTTTAAACGCGCAGTGGCTGTCACGTACGCTACGATGATGACATTTCCAACCTCATCAGGGGATAGGGGTGGGGTGCAAACTCTGTGACTTCGTCGTCATTCACCACGATTAAATATTGCACTGAAGCCCACAATTTGGTCAGAAAAACGGGATCGCTTTTTTTCCTATACAAGTGTACGTCTTATGGTTATTTGTACATACATGTTGTCCACAAGTAGATACACTATCAGTGATTCCCAAACACTTCTCTGTTGTTGTAACTGCTTCGTGCGATATTGCTCGTAACTGGCTGGGCTGAAGAAAAGGTTTGCTTGCAACGTCTGGAAGGTTAAGCATCCACGACGTCTCTCTCCACAATGAATATGATGCTCACAATCGCTGGCCCATGGTCACATTTCTCGTAAATGTAATTGCATCCAAGAAATCACATGATACTTGGAATATCATTGACATGACCTTGATGATGATAGATGTGAATGTGTTTTCCGTCTCGGAAATATGATCCTCGAAACACGAGAGCTCCGCGACTTAAGGTTATACTCTTTACATAGAAGGAGCTGCCAATACGTCTTGAAATTTCTGCATTTCAGGAGCTCCGCGTATAGTCTCTTTAGAATTACCTGCTTGCTGTAAACAAATTTCTGCTTCGTTTCGTTGATGTGATCTCTCCGGTTTTAGAGTTTTCTTCCATTGTGCGGTATCGTTATTCTCAGCGTAAGTTCCAGCTACTACGATGGCACGGGATAATCATACCTGGTCTTGATGATTGTTAGTCTAATGGATACCTTGTTTGGTACCGCGAATTTTATCCACTAAAAAAACTTTTCTGCGTTGTCCGCTGCCTCTTGGAGGTGAAACGTAAATCATGTGAAGAGTGGCGTTTCCGTCGGAGATGTCAAACTTCTCGTTTGATTGTTGGACGTGTTGAATTTTGTCGATAATTTTGGAAGGTATTAATTCTGCCGGTGTACTAGACTCGATGCACACAGAAGACGCAAACTGTCGTGATTGATAGTCTTAAACGATCGTCATCTTTAGCTTGGCAAAGTCGTTTTATTGTCTCTAATAACGATTCCCATACATATGTAATTGAAAT
>JAECUM010068492.1:0-12833 GCA_016617855.1 Megalonaias nervosa
TGCTCATTTTTGAATGTTGACTAGTCAACGATGGGTAGCGAGACTGACGAACGCTACACTTTTATATGCCTGAAGCACGGACGTGAAGGAAAACACGTCCTTGCACAAAAATTAATACCCACTCCACCATCAATAACATGGAACGCGCGGAGCTAAAAGAAACACTCACGTTCACTTTTTTCCTACAAACATTTATTATCACTCATACATATAAAAACACTATCTTACAAGTCAGGGAAACGAAGTCTCTCTCTCTGTGTCTCTCTGTCTCTCTCTGTCACACACACACACACACACACACACACACACACACACACACGTCAAGACTATTTAAATTTGAAATTTGGAGGTTGTGTCATATAGTTGTATTCTGGTGTGGAACACTTCTGCTGTGCGAAGTTTGAATGGCATGACATGATCACATGATTTATCAAAGGTGTTAGTCATGGTTACCATTGGTTTACGGAAGAAAACATGGAGCGAAACGCAGAAAAGTTTCAAAATTCTTATTGGTGTATAGATGATGGATGCACGGCCTACTGTCGAAAAGAAAAAAAATTACCCTTGGATGAAAGACGTTGATTTGTTTATGTATGCTTTCTACATGTGTAAAATTCACAATCGTCTGTTTCCAATGATGTATGGCAGTTGTCGATGATTGAGAGCCATGATATAGAGCAACAGCTATGAGACACCTTCATACTTTCATTTTACTTTCCACACTTAAACCTACAATTTCCTTATAACAAGTCAATGTCATCGTCATTTTTCGTAGCTAATATATCCTGTAGTGTTAGTGCCTGGTGATATCTGTGATATCTCACAGCAAAAATAGTACTCTTTATGAAATCTCAAAATGTAGTGAATAAAAGATGTAAAAGAAGCCAAGCTAATTCTCTTGTAAAATAACTGCAAAATGTGCATGCCAAGTACTTAACAAAATATGAACGATGCACAGCATATATAAACCGACCAGAACTCTCTCACTGATTTTTTTATTTTACGTATTTCCAACTAATACTCCGTCATTTTCTCAATTGTTCAACGCTGTGAAAAATGGAATTGCTGTTTGAATCACCTTTTTTGAAAATGAATTTCCAGTGCAGCCAGTCAAAGCCTTTTATTTTTTATATTTGGAAGTATTTATGCCCCACACTTGCAAATATGTATTTAAGTCCGGCACAATACACCTAACGAAATATCACGTAATGGTGGAAGTCACATAATGAAACTGGTGTTGTCTGTTATATCGGAGAGCGACTATTATTCTCAGCGTAGAAAAACAACCGGGGAGGCTTAGATATAGTCAGACTAGATGGGGTGAATTATAGGAGTGTCTTTAGCATTAGCACCAATAATCAACGTGCTGTTGCGCAGTAAAAATATGAAACCGAAGTCATCTTGCTGTGATTTGAAGCCGTCATGCTGTGATGCTAAGTCATCTTGATGTAATACAAAGTCGTCAATGCTGTAATGTGAGGTCATCTTGCTGTGATACGAGATCGTCATGTTGTGATGCTAAATCATCTTGATATGATACAAAGTCGTCATGCTGTGATACAATCATCTTAACGTGATACGATATCGTCATGCTGTGATGTGAAGTCATCTTGCTGTGATACGAAGTCATCTTGTTGTGATACGTAGTTGTCATGCTGTGATACGAAGTCATCTTGCTGTGATACGAAGTCATCTTGTTGTGATACGTAGTTGTCATGCTGTGATGCGAAATCATCTTAATGTGATACGAAGTCGTCATGCTGTGATGCGAAGTTATCTTGATGTGATGCAAAGTCGTTATGGTGTGATACAGTCGTCTTGATGTTATACGAGGTCATCATGCTGTGATGCGAAGTCATCTTGCAGTGATACTAAGTCGTCATGCTGTGATGCGAAGTCATCTTAGCTCTAGATCCAGGAGGAGGACGGATGGTGGCTTTTGAACGTGATCCCTACCCGTCGAGCTCTAATTTTTTTAAAACTCATTCTCTTGTTCATCTGAGGCATACAAAACCCTTGAGCCTCAACACCTGGTATATTTGTCCGGTTTCGTGGCTGCACCTATTTACATTAACTACTGAATCAAGCATGGCCTGCTCAGCGCCATTTGAAGGTGATGAAAAGCATTTCCGTCTCCCAGGCTGTATAAAGCAGAATCCATCAAAGAACACATTCACTTTTTTCTCGTTTGGTTTGGTTTGGTTTATCTGTGAACGTGGCTTTACCACTGAACTCAATTCATTGATAAATTTTGACGTGTACACCTTGGAGTAGGGTGATTACTTTTCGGTTAATTTTTGAGATGAAATTAGTACGCGATTTAAAACTATAGGTGAGATGAAAATTCTTATGACTAACAAAGACGACTAATTGTAGTATAAAAAAGCAACATCTTTGCATGTACTAAATTAAATGACGAGAAGAAAATTGTATTTATCAGGCCTTATTTTTGACGGTCAGCTTAAAATTTCTTATTTGCAGTAAAAACAACACCAACATCGTAACAAGGACAGCGACAGTGTGTATTAATCGGACTTTCTTTTTGACGGTCACTTTCATTACAGTTTGACAGCTATTTGCTGAATCAAAACAGCAGCAAATAATAACAAGAAAGACAATAAAAACTAAATAAACAGGTTATGTTTTCACGTTTGCCACTAATCTTATCCATTTATTTGTTCTGCCACCAGTGTTATAGTGTTGTGAGTAATGACGTGAAGACACCAGATACTGCACATGAAAGGTACATTAAGCACTTTGTTTTCTTTACATTTGCTGCACCTTGCTCAGCTTTTGTTCTTTACAAAGGGAAATTGGAGTTGTAATATTGAATGAAGAAACTATCTTTGCAATGTACTTGGATAGGAACTTAATAATCCGTTGCCTTAATCATAAATCACTACGCTTATTTTACAGATTAATTGACACTTTTAACATATACATCTGATGATGTCTTATTGAGAGAGAGAGAGAGAGAGAGAGAGAGAGAGAGAGAGAGAGAGTTTTAATGGTGGCGGTGGTTAGAGGTGGAACATTCGAATGGTCGAATGGACACACAAGAGTAGATACACAAAGAGGAAGGCACAGGGCTGATGAACATGGTAACAACTGCGTGTTTAATTAAAAAGAAATATATTATTTCTTTAAGCTCAAAACAGACGTATTTGTATTTTGAGAATGGAAAAGTATCACTGTGCAGTTGCACCACTGCAAAATTCCAAATACCGCGAATTTATTGGTGTTAGTATGGTAAACATTCTAATGAAGGAATGTGCTCTGCCACTTCTTGTCATTTTAACAGCGTACACCTGTTATTTAGAAGTCTCATGGAGAACAACCTCAGAGGTTCAGTTTAAACATTATTATAACAAAAGCATAATGCACACGATGACACATAATCATCGAGGATCTAGCATAAAAAATAATTATTAAGTTAAACTTCTCGTATACATGAATGTAACAGTCTGAATAAGAAAACATAGGACTACTTCCTGACAGCGGCTGAATCAGAAATATAGGTCTGTTTGACGGAAGTTCCAATGGTTGCCTGGGGGCGAAGCCCCTGGAAGCTATTGTATTTAAGTGTTTCTAGGGCTTAATCTTACCCATCTAACTGTAAAAAAAGAGAATTAAACGTTTAAATGTGTTCGCACTCATTGGAGGTGGGAGGCAGCACACCCACATCACGCCCCAATTCGATTTTGCTTGATCTATTTCAGAGAGCGCATATTAGTATGCAGTGATGCTTTGGTACTATGGTATGCATTAAAGGCAGGATAGTATGCAGTGATACTTTGGTACTATGGTATGCATTAAACGCAGGATTGTATGAAATGATAGTTTGGTACTATGGTATGCATTAAAGACAGGATAGTATGCAGTTTATTCAAGGATTACTGCAATAATTCTTATTAAAATACAAAATATACAAAAATGATGCACGCGCTTAAAATTTGATGGCAATGAAAACCACAGTAAAACATTATCCTAGATAATACATCTATTGATAGATGTTTTCGTTATCTACCAGCGTATGTGTTAATATGCAAACAGTTCATAGTAAAATGTTATTTTGACATTGCTAAACTCAAAGAAAGAATGGGTATTGTAGAAGATGTGAAAGACAGGATATTGCGCAATTTAATCCTTCGAGTCCTTGTCATGAGTCGACATTTATTTACTAATTGACACGTCTCTTGCATCATATATAGTACGAACTCATTAAAATGGAGCTTACTGTACCACTCTAACAGACCAAGATCCATTTTCACATGATGAATTCTAAGTATATATATACCGATACATACATACATACATACATACATACATACATACATACATACATATAGACATACACACATACATAATATGTTGGTATTAGGTACAGTTTTTACCATGACATACCTACCTACCTGTCTATGTACATATAAGACACATACATACCAACATACATTCATATGCAGCATGTATAGAAATATAATACCAACATACTTGCATGTATGTATAAGTATGTATACAAACTGTATGTATGTGTGCATGCATGTATGTATGTATGTATGTATGTATGTATGTATGTATGTATGTATGTATGAATGCATGCATGCATGTATCTATCTATGTGTGTATGTATTTATCTATGCATGTATCTATGTATGTATCTATGTATGTGGACCGAATTGCCCATAGATCTTAGACACAAGGTACACTGTGATCTCGTTCAAGAGTGTTTTTAGAAGTCACCTGTTTTGACTAGGAGAACATACTTAAAGACTTAATAATGTTTACTTTCTTAATTATTGTCAGTGTGTTTTTGTTTTGTAATTTCATGGTGTTTGTTTTTGTAATCGTCGTTGTATATGTTTTATGTGTTATCTAATACTGTAAAGCGCTTAGAGCTTGTACAGATTATGAGTATTACTAAGTCCATATTATTATTATTACTATTATTATTATTATTATTATTATTATTATTATTCCTGGAGTCGCGGTAGTTCGGGTGGTTGAGGGTCAGACTATTAATCCTAAGGTTGCTGGTTCGATTCCCGTTTAGATCAGCCCTAGTTGTCTGTGTCAGTGTGTCCTTGTGAAAGGCAGTTAACTCCATTTCCTTTGCTTCATATAGCCAGGGGTGTAGTGCTGTAGGACTCACTGTACTAATTCAGTTCCCATAGTAAACCAATGCAAACACCGTGATATTAAAAATTAAATAACTTCAAATTTCTGAGTGCTCATGATCAAACCTATATTTATCAGTATAGATGAAACCTGGATATCAGTATAGATGAAACCTGAACGACAGCTTCTGTGTAGAGAAAAGGATATGAACCGTTGCATTTTCTGGATCTACATGTGTTTGAAGCATGTGCTTTCAATTCCGCATCAATGAGTCAGGTGCTAATTTCAGTACTGAGGATTGTTACAGGACTGAAATTCCATCAACAAAACAATGTGTATATTTTTTCAGTCACATCAAGTATAAGTTCTCAAAAGATTATTTTTTTTCCCCCTAGAAAATAACTTTCATTATCAACAAACCCTGGCCATCCAAACCGATATATACTCCATTTTATCACATAGTCGGTACACTTTGCCTACAGTGTGTGCAGTTTCATATTTTTGATATTATACATGTGAACATTTCACTTTATGTGATTCTGATTGGTCCAAATAAGCCCATGAAATTATTGCCCAGTATTCTCTTTCATGACTGGCTGCGATCGTGGGAAAACTTTTTCTAACCCCGCCTTCTGGATTTTTGTTGTCTTCATTGAACTTTTTTGGCCGCCATTTTTTTATTCGACTTGCGAAAGGTAATTGGGAAAAAATGGTCTCGTCCAGTATCAATATTGCAAAGTTACCCCCACAGGGGTTTGTTATGTCATGTATAACATATCATAACATGTAAAATGGTAAAACCCCCAAGACAAGAAAAATAACAACAAGTAAAACTACCGGTATTGCTTAGATGATAACGAGGGTGGGGGTGGGGATGGATTTGCGGCATATCTGTAACATAGATATAGAATCCACCGTATATACAAACGTGGTTTATATGTTAACTTACAGAAGTAAATAAACTCACCTCTGTTCACAGAAGAATCTGGACATAAATGGGTCTCCTAACTGACAGAACTTTATCCAACCACAGCATCTTTACGCGGTATATTATGGGATGGAAATCCGACTCAAAAAGAAATTTGTTTACGTCTTCTGTACAGTCTGCTGTTCCAAATCAAATACTGCAAATATCCGGTCACAAATGCATTGCAGTAAATGTGGGAAGTTTTGCATCCAGTAATCCTATTTCACATGAAAATCGCAACAATGTAACGTTTAGTTCTAAAGTGACATTTTAGGGTAAACATGTACTCTAGGCCTACTGTGTACCGTATCAAACAATGTGGCAGCATCACATCGCATTGATCATTCTGTTTTGAAAAATGATTTTGTCGTTATAAAATGTTCTGTTTATTCGGATGGAAGCTTTTTCTTTGATTTATAGTTTGTAAGAAAGTACAATCTACTTTTACCAGTTCAACTTTGTTTGGGACTATATTTTATGCACAACAAATGAAAGGTGCACAATCTGTCAGAATGAACGAAATTATTCGTCCTTCTTTCTATCTAAATAATTTCCACTAAAATAAAAACTATGTGATAAAAAGAATCTCAGATGGGTAACGATTTAATATTAAATTTATGAAACTCGTTGAATAATATCCGTTTTTGCTCGCCAAGGCTCGCAAAAGCTGGACATTATTCAACTCGTTTCATAAATTCAATATTAAATCATTACCCATTTGAGATCCTCTATTTATGTTCACCCATTTCCAGACGGGTTCCCATTTTCTCATATAATTAGTACCGTGTGTCCTGTATTAACGCGTGGGAACGGCGTTCCCTCACTTGTTTTTGCTCCCTTACTTTTTGCGTTCGCCATTGTCTCCTCATCCCTCGCGCGAGAATAACATGCGTTCCCTCACTTCTTTATTGCGTTCTCTCACTTCTTTATTTAGCACTACAACACTGCATATAGCCAAATACGTGTTAAAAGTGCTGTTAAAAAACAACAATGCAACCAACAGTCAACTATAATCCTCCCTGGCGACTAAGGATAAGGCCTTTAATTCAGTAAATACGGTTGAACCTGCTGCTTGTTAGAGAACCCGATCTCTGTTATCTACATTACATTTCCAGCTTCAGCCACGGCACGATGTCGAATCCATAAAGACTGACGTGTTAGAACTGGCTTTATTGAGAGAGTAAGCCGTGGACAGGATAAGGTAAGAAAATCACCCTTACGGCGTGAATTTTCATTTTACTCACATTAGGCAATGAATTTTGAACATATTTTAAAGTTTGTTTCATACGTACCATCCTTTTTCTCAAACATTTGTCTAAATTCAAAGATATAGGTCTTTCAGAATTTTAACATTTTGTGGTTTAAGAAAGCATAACACATACAAACATGCTAACACAGTGACAAACAATCATACATATATACCTGAAACAATAAAATTAAAACGTATTTGTGCAGCGAAGCAGGTTTGAAGTCCAACAGATGATTTTCAGTAACGCCACATTTTATTACAGCAAATCATAAATACTTGGATGTTGTCCTTCATATTCCAGTTCTGGGAGAGTAATTTCCAATCAAATCTTGTAGAGATATCGCTAAATGAAACTGTCATGGTACAATTGATTGTCTTTTGGGCCCCCGGGTATATGTGCATTGCTATTTTTCTTGTTCGAAAGAATTTTATGGTATCAAGTAATAAAACCTTTTCAAACCTGGCTACATTAAACACTTATAAAGACTTTTAAAAATACAAAAATGCATGAATCAAGGTCATCAGAAAAGAATTTAAACATCTCTGATTGTTCCAGACACAATTCAATAAGACCTCTCTTTAATCGATTCAGATGTCGTTGTGAACCAGCAAGTGGATATGATTAATAAACATTGCCTCGTCGTTTCAGGTCATTTGATGTAATTTTTGGTCAGGTTGCACTTCATGAACGCGTTTGTATTTGTTAAAACTTGTCATGTAGTGTTTTTGTTTTAATCTATGAAGAAAGGATTTACACACCATCCCGTTTGTTTGTACCCCCGCCCCCTAACGATTTTAAAAACCAAAAGTTCCAAGGATATAAAAAAATGCACAGAACTTAGTCATATCAGCATGATTGTCCCCAGGGGGTCCCACGCACTGCCAATTTTCGAATAAGTGGTGAGTTTCTTTAGTAGCTCGGTCCGCCATATGTGCATGGGCGAAGCTATTGGTGCAAGGGACAGTTTTTATGCTCAAACTTAACGTTACATACACCTGCCCAATAAAAAAATTCATAACAAATAAAATATACGAGTGAGTTCAAAAAGACCCATATTTTTGGATATGTGTAATAAAGCAAAACATAACAATATCATTGACTTTACCTGATAAGTCAGTGGAAATTCATAGAATAAAAAGTTGATAACACCTTGCCCCAAATTTATACATGCATTTTTCATGTTAGAAGGCCATTTTTGAGAACCCGTGATGCTCACAGAGCAAACACAAGCCCTTTCCCTGTGTGACAATTTTGAAAAACATTGAGTACTTAATAAATTGACGCAATTCAAAATAGTTTTTGAGATATTCTGTTTGCCTTGAACCAACGTGTCTACTGTTATAAGTGGCTAGCTCTGCTTCCTAACCGAGTATTGGTATTTCACTGGCTACATACTGTGCAGTGACTATATGAGCTGTACATGCCTCATGTCAGTTTCAAGAACAACACAAGCCGGAAAGACCATATTCACAAATATATCCATATCTTTAATTATTACACAATAATATATCAAAAAGCCACACCATAGTCTTAAGTTAAGAAATCTGACAATGGCCAATTTACGAAACTGTCCCCTGCCACCTATGTTTTCAAGCAACAAATGTAATATAGTTCATCGTCTTTGATAATATCAATAATTCGGTAAATTTTGAGCTTACATCTGTTTAAGCACATTTATACAGAGCTTCTCCTTTATATTTGTTCCGTCTGTTTTAGAAATATTAAAACTAGACATTACAAACATTGGGCGCAGACGACACTTTTTACTGAAATGGACTATTCAAGAAAACAGAAAAGGACAGCTTGCAGTCTGTATGCTTGTTTACATAGGGAGTTTCCGTTTGATTTGAAACGCCAATACGTTGGCAGTGTTAGGGACCACTTTTCGACAGTTAGGATAGAAATTATAAATCAGTGAATAAAATGACTAAGTTTTGCGCATTTTTTATATCCCGGATGCTTTACGTTTTTAAATGGGGGTGGGTGGGTACAAGCAAATGGAAGGGTGTGCAAATACTATGTTAGTACCCCTACTTCGTGTACTAACATGAGCTTATGAGTAATCAACGGAGCAGCCAGGTGTGATTCACACCTAGTGCTTCTTAACCTGCTATACAAATTTTGAACATGTTCCTTACGTATATCTAAAGAAATTAAATATTCCTCTTATTTAATACCATAATTGCTGCATACCATTGTTGAATTACGTGTAAATATCGTTTACCTTTATCACATATTTTCATCTGCATAGTCCGCCATACTAGTTAAACCAAAAACTACTTCGTTTCCAGCTTTGTTTTGTGTGTGCAATTTAAGGATATTGCTGCCTTATTTGGAACGTAAACAGATCGTAGTAAGGATGATATGCATTTAATAACTTATCGTAGAATATTCAAATATGGCATATCAAACCTTTTTTGGAAAACGAATTGCTGCGAGAATCTCGTGTTGTCTGTCATGGTGAACAAGTTACGGTTAGCGTAGACATTCCAATAGAAGTTACCTGATATATGCTTAATAACGTTATCATTAGCCCATCTTCCTGAAAAACAAACTTTAATTAGGCAGTAGAATTTAATTACAGTCATCTTTTTGTTTTTGATAATAGTTTTATTTGCTCCGTTGTAAGGTACAGGATCAGATCGTAATCTCAACTACTTTGAGGCTACGACATCGTAGATATTTTGAATAAAGCGTAGCTGCAGCTGCCTTTGTAAAAAAAAAAAATGAAACTGATGTATCTCTGAAATTTTTGTCATGCTCAGTTGAGTAGACACGTTTCAGAAAGAGAGAGGAGAATTCTCCAAGCACATGACTAAAAGCTGCCAAAGACGTATGCTAAGTTTTAAAGAACGGAAGAATCTACATATATGTGTATATAAGGTTGGTAACGCTAAGCGATCACTGTATGTGATGGTGCGATCTTTTCTACGGAGGGAGATTACCGCCATAATTCTATGCATGTATTTGATAATCTTCATTGATGCATTATTGTAAATGGCTGCTTGCAAGTGCTACTTTCATAATTCTATCTATGTATATTGTATTCTTCATTGATGCAAATTGTGCGTGGCAGTTTGCAAGTGCTACTGTCGGTTCCTTACCTAATACCAAGTCAAGCAACCAATTCTTGTTGACCATAATGTGTGCGTCCTCAAGATCTCAAGATCTCCATAGACTATTCCTTTGAAGAATATTAAAGCAAAAACTGTTCTAAAAGTTTAGGCAATGTTTTTAACACTTGTTTGCCTCCCCAAATCTGTCCAGCAATTTTATGTTTGATTATTTCCAAGAACGTATGCATGAATTAGACATCCAACAGCTTAATTTTTCTGCCTATCACCCTGAAAATCATGTGGCTAGCACAAAACTGTCCGAAAACACTCTCACCTAACCAGGATACATGTATACAATTATACTGAATAAAGCCTTAAAAAAGACAGTGATCAGTAAAATCCTGCATTGTATAATTATCGAGTAAGATCAGGAGAGTTTTTTCCCCATGTTGGTAATTATCACCAAATGAAAGACCACATGACTACCATAAAACAGCAAAAGACTGTCCCAAAACACCCTCAACTACCCAGGGTACATGTAGGCAATTAAATAAAATCAAACCAGATAAAAAGACAGTGATTAGTAAAATTCTACTTTATACTGCAAAGAGCAGCATACTTAATAAGTCGGAATCATGCGTCACTACATTCATATTGCAAAAATTATTTTAATCGTTTTTTTTTAAATCTTTAATGTGACAAAGAGCAGCTGAATAATATGAACCTAAGGGTGCTATAGTTTTAAAATTCTTGAACCAATTTATTATTTTTAATTGGTTTGATATTGGTAAGAATTGCAATAAATAAAAGTAAAACCTCCTGTAACATTATTTCTTTTGTCTCACTTTTAGAGACAAATGTTTTAAAGGATGCAGACCAGTTTTAAGGCTGGTTTTTTTTTTTTTTTTTTTTAAATACATTCAAAGGCTGAGGTTCTGAACATCAACAATGCAAATTAGGTACTGGAAAATAATCGTACACTAAATCTAATACTTCTAATCGCAAATAAACATTTTTATCATGATATGAACATGATTTTCCACAATTTGATTATTTCGGCTTTTGCGACACAATATGTTCCAAATGAAGATTGTGATAAGAATAAGAAATCCTTTAGGAATGATAAATTTTTTAAAATGACATTTTACCAATAAACTTTTTTTATGTGCTATTGATGTTGCTCTGAATATATTATTTTCGCAGGATCTTATGTATAATAGTATCACAGGAAAAGATAGACGTCTGTGAGGTGCGTCAAAATGGGTGACGTACAATACGAGTCTTACAACTAGGAGTCTTCGGATGAAAGCTTGTTAAGAAGAGTACGGGGCAGTGCCGGATTACCAAATAGGCAGAGTAGGCACCGGCCTAGGGGCCCCGCGACAACGGATCAAAATAATATTGAATTAATTTGATCTTGACGTATTAGGAGATAATTTAAGGGGGGGGGGAGAGATTTCGGCTGCCTAGGGGCCTCCACAGGGTTTAATCCGGCACTGGTACGAGGGACCGTATCATTGTCATTTCTGATCCTTACTTTGCTAAAATGACTAATGTGTCCAAAGTAATGAGAGCTATCACTAAGAAGCAGATTTCTTAAATGATGAAAGTAAATACTTAAGTGCGTCAAAACGGGTGTTGAAGAAGATGGACCACCCTGCTGTAGTGTATGCGTTTTTGTTTTCGTAAGGTGCTATAAATCACTTAGATCTTCGAGAAAGCACATGGTTTTAGAGAACGAATAAAACTTCGTTGCTAAAATACGCCTTAAAAAAGGGGACTGATAAAGAGTTACAATGTTATCGACACAAAATGAATGCCGTAAAAGCTCCGTGGGAGCATTAATTATTTCTGGTAAATGAAAAACTTTAGAAATTTAAAGCGCCGTCTGTTGTCATAATGCCATGCTAATCTCTAGTATGCCATTATGACAACAGATGGCGACACGAGTTGGACAACAAAGACGATACTGATAAAACTTGGTATTTACATTGTTGCAAGGCCAAATCTGTATGAAAACAGCAGTTGGAATGATGTAATTGTAATATGTCAAGTTTATAAACAGAATATACAAAACTTGTAATAACTGACAGCGTTGCCATACGACAAACTGCAGAATCAGTTCAGTAGTGGGCAAACTGCAAGATACAATAACGCAGAAGGAAAGTAGATCTAAGCACTTGCAAGCAGCCATTTACAGCTTGTATCAATGAAGAAAATTCATGACTAGAATTAGGAATGCAGCACTTGCAAGCAGCCATTTACAATAATGCAGAAGGAAAGTAGCACTTGCAAACTGCCGCGTACAATTGACATCAATGAAGAATACAATATACATTGATAGAATTATGAAAGTAGAACTTGCAAGCAGCCATTTGCAATAATGCATCAAGGAAGATTAGAAAATACATGCATAGAATTATGGTGGTAATCCCCCTCCATACT
>JAECUM010068493.1:0-15531 GCA_016617855.1 Megalonaias nervosa
ACATGACTGGCCACTAGACCAACAAGTAGGTCTCCGCTTTTTTTTTTTTTTCTGACAGCGGAGACCAACGCCGTCGGGCAATAGTCCATACTGAAGTTTTACGCTGTCTTCACATGTTATCAGTTCTAACGTATCGGACGCTCGTTAGTAATTAATAAATTTATTTCGACTGACCTTGGTATGCGGATGGAAACTAAAATCCCTTTTCTTTTGACCTATGGCGTCAAATCCTTCAAAACACTCGCAGTTTAGTAATAATCCCTGTCAGAACAGAACACCTATGTATACTTCTATTGTTGATCTTATTTTTAAATTGCTGACGCATGCGTGGAAAGCAGCATCACCCCAAGTCAAGAACAACTGCTTGAAACCTTCTAGCGAGGAGTAATCACACGGAACTGACTAATGCTTGGGATGGAACTGCAGTTAGGTCTGGCCGTCACGGCAGAATTTTAAGAGACAGACAGACAGACGTGTCGGAAATTCGAGATCTAGACTGACAATATCCACCAAAGAGTGGATACAAAAATAAATGTCTGTCTGGGTACATTTTAGTCTGTGAAACTATTTACATGTATAATGTATTACTGGATGATGACTACTTCATCGTCTACGTATTAACGATTGATCCATGATTGTCATCGTTGGCAGACGGAGGCACGGGATTAGCATGAAGCACTCACAACCCATCGCTCGCGGTTAAAATAGTAGTAATGTGGAATACTATAGCGACACGTAGACTTCTATGTTAAATGAGGGATTGTACTTTGGCGACAAGGGGAATTTAACATGGGGAATATTGGGACTGTATAGCGACAAAAAATATTGGGACTGTTTAGCAACAAGGGAAATGGAACAAGGGTGACGTCACGGTACTGGACATTGGCAACAATGTTGCAAGTGGCTGACCTCAATTGGGCGAAATAGTGACAGCAGAAAAAAGCTATAACGCTTGGCGGGACATACAACTTTATATAAATTAAAACATAGGTTCAGCCGAGAACTTCCGCGTGGTACTGACCAACGGTACGGGTCGACTCATACCGTTTTTACAAATACACACACATAGATTCATGAACATCAATCTATCACACCAAAACATCGAGAAAAAAAAAATTTAGGCAAGAGAGCAAATCTTTTCGAGACATATGAGTGGCCCTGAAAAAGGCCTTTGGATTTCTCCTATTTTCTATTCTCCCTTCTTTTTCTCCACCAACACTTTATCTTCACTAAATTGGTCTTCTTCTTTTTCTCTTACTCCGTCTCCTCTATCTCCCCTTTCTTACTCTTCTCATTTTCCTCTTCTTTATCCATCTTCTCGTTCCATTTTCTCATCTCTTCTTTTTCCTCTTTCTCCTCCTTCTCATCCTTTTCCTGTTTGATCAGCTCC
The DNA here is from genome assembly GCA_016617855.1 of Megalonaias nervosa. Taxonomy (NCBI): domain Eukaryota; kingdom Metazoa; phylum Mollusca; class Bivalvia; order Unionida; family Unionidae; genus Megalonaias; species Megalonaias nervosa. The sequence continues at coordinate 1,391 of JAECUM010068493.1, forward strand.
TTTAATAATTCTTTCCCTTTCTTTAAATTATTTATCTCCATGCTCAATCTCTGTGGGCTATAAGCCCCATACTGTATCAACACCAACATCTCCACCACCATGCCTATCGTATCCACCACCTCTTGCAATTTTATCATCTTCTCCATGTTGCTCACCATCTTCGTTTATTCAATGTTGAATGGCGCGAATGACGAACGCTACACTTTATATGTCTCAAACACAGACGTGAATGAAAAAATCCCTCTTACCAACTACCCATATCACCTACCAAATAATCCACAGCGATGAGATTGCTAACCTAAGATAAATTTTTACATAAAACCACTATACTTTATATCAATATATAGCGGAGAAGGACATTTTGTTTCTACAAAACACACTATTACCTACAATCACATCAGCAATGGAGTTAGTGTTTATAGTCACACTACTTTACATTCACAAATATTATTTAGTTTAGGGACATTTTTTTCTTCAGGGAAAAAACAAATACAGATACACACAAACGTACTCGCACGCATGCAAACACACACACACACACACACACACACACACACACACACACACACACGTAAGCGCGCACACAAACACACACACACGTCTTTGGGGGCGTCCTCACCTCAGGCTTGACCACACACAAAGGCCTAAGTATGAGGTGAGGTAGGATCCTTCTTCTCCTTTCCTTATCCTCTTCTTTTTTCTTTTTTCCTCCTCCTCCTCTATCCTTGCACTTTCCTGGATCGCCTCCATGGCCAGTTCATCCAGGATTCGCCTGGCATAGTCCAGGTGCATTTGGAGTTCAAGAAGCTTGGTGATTCTGCTCATTTTTCTCTTGTTAATACGTCAACGATGGGTATTCAGACAGACGAACGCTCCGTTTTATATCCCTGAAGCGTGGACGTGAAAGAAAAAATCCATTTACACAAAAAACTAACAATGCCCAAGTCATAACCAAAAAACATGGAACGCGCGGACCTAAAAGAAACGTGCACGCTTACTGTTTAACCTAAAAACACACTTTAATACCACTCCTACCTATAAACACACACACACACACACACACACACACACACACACGCTATATTACAAGTCACACTTCTATTTTTAAAAAACTACATACAAACACACAAAGACAGACAAATAGTTTGGCAATTTGACTAGTCTCTCTTTTCTAGATTGTTGAGTTAGCCCTGAAAAGGGCAGTTTTTGTTGACGGGGTTATAGCCATCTCTCATCGTCTAAGATTGCGTCCCCGTCTGGCTGCAGGCTTTCCAACAGGATAGGGTCTGCATCTACGAAAGGAGAAGAAAAACACAAAACCTCTGTCTGGCTCCTGCTCTTGTTGCTGCTACTGTTTTTGTTCTCTCTACTGTTTCTGAAATCTGTACTTCTCCGTCCATTCTTCTTGCTCCTTCTTGATTTCGTCTTTAAACACCTCTTCTATCAGGTCTTGGGCTACTTCTAAAATCTTGACATTTTCAGTCTCATTAGGCTTGGGTATCAGGTTTTGCCTGATACGATGTAAATTCAAGTAGGCTTCGTTCAGTTTAGCTAAATTAGAAGGTGTCTTCATAGGTGGTTGAGTCAACCATGGATGGTCAGACTGGAGACTGCCCCCGCTTTATAGGCCTCAAGCGCGGACGCGATAGAAAACATCCCTACGATTTTTTTTCTTGGGTAGGAACTCTATATGGCTCATCTCATGGTGAGGGATAGAGAGAAGTCAAAGAGCATATATTCACAGTGTTTTTTGAAAACAAACCCCCAACACCTTTTTCAAAACACAACAATTTTTAATTCAACTCAGAATTAACTAATACTTCATATAACATCAATTCATATAATTTCAAAGAACACATTTTTGACAAAGTTGACAACGTTGTTAAGTCAAGTTAGATTTCCACTGATAGAAGTCATTGGGCCATTGATGTACAGTACGCATCCTAGCTAAAGACAAGAGATATCCATAACGGACACAAAACCATCGATCTACTTTTTCATCGTTTCTAGAAGAGTCACGATCAAAATAAGTCACTAAATATTCTAAGGGATATCCAAGACTGCGTTGATGAAGAAAATACACACAATATTGTCCACACACCATAGAATCTGTGCCTTGTAAAATCACATTATTGAAGCGAGTCGTCTGGGCATTTCTTCTAATGAAGTCGATGATGTCATATTCCAAAGGTTGTAATCCATACGAATCAAAATACTCCACATAGCCAGCGTGGGGGAAATAGACGGCTACCCAGTAGGTTCATGGGAGATGACTGTCGTCCGTGCTGATGACAAAGGCTTGATGGTCTTTAGGTTTGCGATGAGGAAGGACATCTTTAGTTCACACGACAGGATTCCAAGAAGATGTGTACGAACTCTTTTACAAAAGGTAATAAAGTTCACAGGTATCCATTTTTCTTTTGTTTTTTCTTGTTTTTCACAGGTAATGTTATGTCATCAATTCAGCCATGACTTTCTGCTTGAAAATCTCTGTCAAGTAATGGTCTCTTCGATTCTTCTTCGTACTCTGGGCCAAGAGAGATTAGATGCGATGGATCTCTTGAGCAGTCAATGGAGGGCACGAATGATCACGCAAGTCTTTATACCACTGATGCAACGCTGCTTCTTCTGAAATGAGACCCCAAGCGTCCTCCAGATACTCGTCCAATTTTTCTTCTTGACTCATCATCAGACATTTATCGTGTACAGTTTGACTGGGATGATCGGTTTGACATCCATAGCAATCTTTCTTGGGCAACGCTGTAATTTTTTTTTCAGCCAGATGTTTCGCAAAAACAGGATACTAGACGTTCTTCTTGTTCTGGCCATCTGGACATGACCACTATGTCCTCTTCGTCTTTGTCTTTTTTTGGTGGATGGTTCTGCTTTCACCATATCCTCCCATTCCATTTCCAGAGTCTCCACTATTCAAAGAGGGATAAGAGTCTTCCATAGCTTCTACTAGTCTAGGATGACTTCTCTCGAACCGTTGATTTCTATGGTATTATCAGATTAGGCTTCCAGGATGACGTTCACCGTGTGGTGCAGTCCTTTTTTAAACTGAAGTTCCACACGAATCTCGTCTAATTTTATAGGGTGGAAATGTCCCTCGTCGCTGCCTTGGTCTAGAGTGAAATCAAAAATCCACAAAGTGTAACTTCGTGCATAATCCTCGTACGTAATGCCATGGCTGGTATTAGTCCCTAACTGTCCGGTGGCTTCGCAAAGGGACAAGTAATTGCTCGTCTTCTTCTTCTCGTCATCACTAAAGTCAGGTTGGAAGGGTCCGGTACACAAGGTCTTGCCATCGCGACTGACTTCGATCTTGGACACACCAAAGGGCTCAAAGTTGAAAGGATTTTCATTGGGGATTCTGTTGAAGGCTGAATTCAGGAACATACCAATGATTAAACGTTTGGGTAACTGTCCTTGGAACAGATGATCTTGGATCATGGATTGCTGTCCAGCGGGAATGGTAGAAGTTTTCACTTCCACGCATCGTATCGGATACTTGGCGGTCGTTCTGCTCAAAGTTTGACTGATGTTGTTTCCCACTTTAGGTAACACTTCCACGCGTCGCATGTAGAGTTTGGCTTCTGGATGATGGTTTTGTAATTGGCAGCATTATCAGTTATCAAATGGAAAGCGAGACTGCTAAGATTCAGTCTCAGACGGACATCCACTCCGTTCAGGAAATACTTCTCTTGCAACCACATGTCCAAATGCAAACGATCCATCGTTCTAAACTACCTTCTTTAATCAATTCGTTTCGACGGTCGATGAATCCCACATTTCCATCCTCTATATCGTCGAATTTGGTCCCTGTGTCAGGTTTCCATACCATACAAGCATCCAGATGAGTGTTCTTAGCTTCTTTTCCGTACGTCAAGAGATTTCCAGGTACGCTCGGCAAGGGTAAGTATCCATGCTGGTGCTGACTAGTTTGTTATTCAAATACAAATCCACTCAGCTGAACAAAGAATGCATGAAATTGTTGACGGGGGCTCTGACTTTCAGGTACAAGTAACTGATATTCAGATCGATGTAATCTTCGAGCTGTGCTTTGATTTCAAACTGGATGGGAGCTGAATCCGTCAAAGAGGAGACGGGATAAAATTCTACCCATTGGGATTCTTGCATTGTCATCCTGGTGGGTGGCATGGCAAACAGATCAAGTTCCGACTTGGAACATGCGCAAGATTCTCGGTGAATCAGTTTTTCTCTCTCTCTGATTTAATAATCAAAAACGTCTAAGTCTCTGACGGTTCTTCTTTTCTTGATCGTCTTTCTAGCTCTGGTGGTGTGAAGGCCTCTGGAGGGGTGTCTTCATCGTCGTCTCTTTCTGCCTTGTTCTTGCTGTGGTGTCAGGGAAGCAGGAATTACTGACTCGGCAGTGTCCAGGGCATTTATAAGAGTTTCTCGTCGACCCAAAATGTCTTTCCGTGTCTGAAGCAAGACATTTTTGCCTGCTCTCAGGAAAACTTCTTTGGTGTTTTGTTTGTCGCTGATGACATTTTGGAGAAATTCTTTGCCTTACAGCAAAGCGGCATCTTTCAAGGCGTGCAGTCCTCGTGTCACCATCGGTTTCAAAGCAGGAGGCCACCGAACGAAAGGCCGATTTCAGCATATATCCTAAATCATGTCCTTGTTGTTGAGCGACTCCTCGGTACACAGGATACATGACGTACAAGTTGTTAGAGAATGGTTTTTTAAAATTGAGTTTCATCGTGACTTTCCCTTTGGTGGATGGAATAATTTGTCCCAGGTCTCCTTTTATAGAAATGTTCACAGTGTCGAAATACGACTTACTGACGGGCAAATAGTGAGGATGTACAAATTCGCGGTGAACGTGATAGGTGTTTCCACCTTCCTCGTCAGCGTTCGTGGCAGAATCCACTTTAAAAGGAATGACACACAGTAACGGTACGGAGGTGTGTCCCACCACGTTAAACTCCACCATATCGGAGTATACAAAGATCCAATTTAATCCTTGGTTCAGTTCTACCGGTAATCGAAAATACGTCACAAATGTTGAGTTGCTGGATATGAGTGGTACGGGCCCACCCTGGTGCATCTTGATGTCCCCACCCAAAATGTCAAACAATTCAGGTCAAAATTTAATACCTAACAGTTTGTCCTAATAAAGTTTCATCAGTAGGCGACGAGACACTTTATGGTACTCGAGGGTGACAGGTTTGTTCAGTTATTTGGTCATGACTTTCTCAAACGCTGCATTGAATTTTGTAGCATTCGCGTCCACCAGATGTTGACCGCTAAAATAATAGCTTGGGGAAATTATAAACTCATGGATGTCTAATGTAGAAGTGTTGGATACTTGTGAACGCGCAGTGAATTTTGCATGTTGTTTGCTGGTAATCATGGCTTGTTGCACTACTTCGTCCAGAACTTGGACCTCAAAACTGATTTGGTTTGGAACGACATTTAAGACTTGTGTAGGGTGAATCATCTCCACCAAGGCACCTCCCAATGGGCTACGTGATCCAATTGGATGGCCTGAGGTAATTTGGCCGTGAAACAGCATAAAGTATTGTGGGGAAACACATCCATAGAACTGTCACTGGGTAAGGCTAAGTAAAATTATTTGTTCATAATTCCAGAGTTCTGCTGTCCGATGGGTCACTGGAGGTCAGAGGGGTGTCCAAAAGAGGATTGATGCTATTGTTGTTTGGGTGGTGACTGTTGGGAGGGTGATTGACCTTGGGCACAACACTCCCGTTGTTCTCTTTAGAGTATTTCAGGGAAGGATTGGGAGGAAGGTAACCGATGCAACTGCTCAGTAAAATGGTCCATAATTGTTTGTCTCCTTGTTGCAAACTCAGATTGGCAATGGCAACACCGATGACACAAAACACCACAAATATTTGACAGAAAAAGTCGATTTGCGTTTTAGGCACACGTTCTCCAAACCACACCCATAAGGGTGCCTTCTGTTGATCTTTCACGGAAGAAGAAGAACTCGGCGAAGGAGTGGCCACTGCTGTAGTGGCGGCTGACGATGTGTTGAAGAGCATGATGGTCACTTCTTTTAATAGTCGATGACATGCGAAGCGTCGATCCAAGAATCAAACTGGGAGGATATTATTTCCAACGTACTTTGATTTCTTTGACACATCGTTTTCAGACTTTACGGGTTCTTCGATCGAGAATGTTTTCGATGTCGTACACTTCGTCTTCTTGTAACTCGGGCAAGTAAAACGTTCCTTTCAATACTTCCCCGTTCATGTATTCCAATTTATAGTCGGCAGGATGACGGCCACGCAGTCGTAAAGTGACACGAAATAGTTCGGTGGTCCAGTTGAGTAAGTAGCCTTTGTCGAATGTGCGTTTAGTTTGGCCAACGCGCACCCAATCTCCCGCCCTCAACACTCTACCTTTCTTTGGGACAGTCACAGACGCTCAAGGACGGACACTTCGTTGTCAGGAATCACGTCTTGGTGGTGGTGGGGGGGGGGAGCACGTCCGATGCTCCGATGGTAAGACTGGTTGTACGCTTGGACACGGCGAGGTAAGATGTCGATGTACTTGAGAGTGTGTTGATGTGTAAAATATTTCCACATGCTTTCTTTCAAAGTATGTTGAAAACGTTCCACGATGCTGGCTGTGGTTTCGGGATTCTTGGTGTTGAGAAACTGAATGTCTCGTTTCTTTAATTCGTTTTGGAAAGCTTGGTTCAGAAATTCGGTGCCTTTGTCAGTTTGCCATCGAAGATAGTAACGACCACTTTGTTTCAACACCAGTTTGAGGGCTCGCACTAACTCAATGCTCGATTTGGAAGTCAATGGCAGGACCCAAGCAAATTTGGAAAAGATTTCGATGACACAAAACAAATATTTGTAGCCACGATTGTAGTTGTCCAAATGAGAGACATCGGCTAAATCAGCTTGCCATTGATGATCTATGCCCTCCACTCGGGTGCGACTTCTGGAAAATGTTCGTCGAATGGGTTTGTGTTAAGTGTACGTGGCTTATTCTTGTAACCACCGTTGCACTTGAGGTAAGCGGACACTTTTGAGTCGGGTTTTGGCAGCGCGATACAATTTCTGAACTCATCCGTAACCCTCAGGATGGGATGGATCGTAGTAAATGCTGGCTAACACATTCTCCATCAGGACTTTTTTTATGTTTTAATAAGTCACCCACTCTTCACGGATGCTACTCTTTTCTTCGTGTGGTATTTCTTGGATTGTAATGCTTTGTGTGACCGACGAGCAATAGGTGTCGAGGAGGAGGATGTCTGAACAGGGGCAATCAGTTCTTCTTTCACCTTCCTTTTTTCTTCTGTGGAAGAAGGGGTTGCCATCATCTCTTTTAATCCAACCAATTCTGAATGTATGTGGTGTGGTTAACTTGTGTACTTTTTCTGGTGGAGTTTGAAACTCTTCTTCTTCTCCTTTTTCTGTCTTGGTTACTGGGGGTGGTGGTGGTGATGGACTTATCATCAGGGTCTTAAAATCTTTCAGAGTCAGTGGAGCTGTTTCGTCTAAAGCGTTCTGGTGAAAGAGTTGAAGTCGTTGCAACACTTGACTACCGTTGCGATTTTTCCGTTTCTGACAAATCGTTGCGATCCATCAACGATTGCAATTCGGGTTGTATCTGGGACATCCCGGTCAAATGAGGATTGGAAGGTAAATGCGGGGTCCGTTGTTGTTGCCAACGATGCAGTTCCATCCATCGTTTGTAAGGCACTAAAGCCAGTTTTCCTCTTTCCATAAGATTCCAAAGGTCACGTCTGAGATCTTTTGACTCCAGTGTCCTTATTTCGTCTTCTTGAACCTTCTTCTCTTTGAACTATTTGTGAAGCAGTAGTTCCTACGAGTCCTGTAATCAGGGGGTGCCAATGTGGCTTTGAGTATGGGTGCCAACAACAGGTGCACAAATCCTACGCGTTGTACCAACATCTTTTTCTTTTGACGAATGAGTATTTTCTTTCGAACCATTTGGAGAAGAACGTGTCGTTTCTTGGCTAAGTATTCTTTCTGTTGTTCAGACAAAGGCATTGTGCCTTTCAAAACATTCAGACAACATTCGCACACAATATCGATGACGTCTTTGGAGGCAGTTTGAATCATTTGTTTTCGCATAGGCGGAGGGGCTTTGGACAGGACGGAGAACACGTTCCAATGTTTGGCTAAACGAGGAGGCAGTCCTTTCTTTTTCTTTCCTTTGGGGGAAGAAGAGGGATGACTTCTGGGAGGTGACATCTTTGTTTGTTTGTTCCGGGGCACACAAAAAATACACTGACGTAGATTATTTGGCACACACCCTTTTATCTTATTTTTTGGAGTAGGTCGAAGGTTGTGTGTAACCAGTCTTTTTGACGAACTCTTGGACTATCGCTTCGTTAAAAATATGATTACTTTTTTCCTATATCGCTAAACAATCCTCCCCTTTGGTTGCTTCTCTTTCTCTTTAGACGAGTGTGTCTTTTCAGGGGTAGACGTCGATGCTTGGCTAAGCGTTTTTATGATGGCGAGACTGTCCTTTCTTTTTTCCTTTTTCTTTTTGGACAGAAGAATGACAATGTTGGTGGAGTGCACATCTTTTAGCACATTTTTAGGGGTTCAGGAGCACAAAAACACTGATCCCCATCGTTTCCCAAAGTCTTTTTATAGTGGAATGCGTCGCCACTGATTGTCTTTACGTTGTATCAATATGATGACAGGCATCACTAGTCGTGGAGTGGTTCGCAACGGACTAAATCGGGACAGTTCTTGCTTGGATAAATCCAGTAAGCTCTGTAACATACCCGATCTCTCTTGGACTTTGATTTTGTGGGTAGGTATTATGTGATCAGCTGCCAATGCAGCTAAAGAGGAGAAGGGTGTCATCGCTGGAGGAGAAGTTCTTGGAGACACGGGTTTCCATTGTTTTATCAAATTAGGAAGAACGGGTGTCAAATTGGGTTTGTCTGGCATCACCAGCAACGGAGAAGTGGACGAACCTGAGAAAACTGAAGACGCGGTCACCGTCGCTGCAGGTCCTGGTTTGGGAATGTAGGTTTGCACCCTAGCCGAAGCGTCTCTCTTGCGGGAAGAAGCTGTTTTCTGGGGGCTTTTCAGGGGGCTTTTCTTTTTCTTTTTCTGTGGCGTTGACCTGGTCTTGACACCGCTGATCTTTTTCTTCTGGGCCCGTTAGGGTCAGGGATTGGCTTTTTCTCTTGGGAAGGACTTTGGGGGCATTGGGATCCAATTTTAAGAGGGAGCAAATGATGACACCTCCTAGAAAACCACCACCTCCAGGTTTCAAAATGATTTGCTTTTTGGTTTGAGCGTCGATGCAGGGATCTGCCAGTTGCGTCAAGGCTACTTTGTTTCTGTCCAAAAAAGCATTTGGTCTGATGTGGAATGTGAATGATGCCCTGCAGCAACTGACGTGCTGTCACCTTAAACCATCGTATGACCTCTCTGAGAATGGCTTCTAAGACACGAGCACGTATTTGTGGATTTTGTTCGTGACTGATTCCGTACAACGCACGAATCAGTTTGACGGGAAGATGAGGCTGAAGGGATGTCATGTTAACGATATGTGAGACAGACCAAAGTGTCCGAGGTTTTATAGATTTTTTGTTGTTGTTAAGTCGACGGGGACGTGTACACTACAGGTCCTCCGTCTTGGCACCAGTGGTGAAACAGATGGGTACCTAATCGCAAATAATCAGGGGTGGAAGGTTTTAAATCCACTAGTAAATAGGCGTGTGGGGTTTGAGTGGCATCGTTGTACGCATGTGTCAGCCAATGTGTTCCTAACTGTTTGACTAACACTTGCACTTGCGATTGATCTTAAAAGCAGACGGATGGTGCGATGAGCTTTACTTTGTTGAAACAAATTTTATGTGATGTTTACGACACTGGCATTACGATGATGCCCTTTGCGCGTAAACGTAAACCTCAGTTTAGTTTCTTCTTTGTCTTCTCCTAACACGTCGTCGGAAATGACCAGATGTGTTTGACTGGGGTCAGGCACTATCCCGTAGGCTTCGCCAGGAATGCCTTCCACAAACACGATGGAATCGCCTTGACTTTCTCGCAGGAGGCTGTACGCCGATTGCCACTCTTTTTAACACCACACGATACGTAGAGGTGGACGGTCGATCAAATGATGTTTATGTTCGATCAAACGTTTGATACATTCGGTTTTGCCTGAACCGCTGGGTCCAGCAATTAACATGTTAAACGAACGTCGAAGATAAAAGGCCTCCCAACTGGCACGATCTAAGTTTTCGTCGATGACTTTGAAAGTGGAGGAAGAGGGAGCAGAGACAGCAGATGTAGCCATAGTGCAGGGAATGTCACTTTTGAAACGAAGACAGACAAGACAGTTTTTATACTTTTTTTTCAGGACACGTGTATTCCCAAAAACATTTTTAAAATGCAGCTCGAAAGACGAAAAAATACATAAAAGCCAAATGGTTAAGTATATGGATAAAATTCACATCAAAACGATCAAAGTGGAATATAAACAAGTCACTATACAACATTGTTAGGTGTCCTAGGGACAGTTTGTCATGTTCTTAGTGGCTCAACTCTTGGCACAGTCACTCACAGGGTCCTCCCGGAATGGTCTTTCGGGGATAGTACCTCACTGTACAGATGGTAGAGCCCACAAGGATTCGGCTGGTAAACGAAATCTCAGAAAGCAAATCACTAAGACACACTCTACACGACGACCCAAATTCATTGGATACATTTCTCGTAAAAAGAGTTGGTAATTCACGAGTCTGAATACTGTCATTGACTTCCTTCCATGGAATCTGTTGTATCACGAGTGATAAATGTCGCGGCATGATAACCAGTTCTTTTATACCCTCTTTTACTGAAAGTAATACACGTACTTTTTGAACAAAAGCGGTTTTGTTTTAGTACTGTACCAAAATTGTTTAGTCACTAACTCACACACCACACGTCGCACAGAAGTTTCCTCTTGAACCAAGATTTGTTCGTGTCAAAGGGTTTGATAATCCTCTAACTCTTCCGTTGAAATTCGGTGTATTATGGTCACCTTGTAAGTAGAATGAGTGGCATCCAAAACTTTATGAATCTCACGTGATTGATCAATGTCTGACCAATGGAACATTTTGAAATGAATCAATCCTCTTATAGCATTCAGGCACCAGTGGTTCCAATATTGGTGACGTAAAGGGTGCAATTGCTCTTTGCATTGGACTTGTATTTTGACAAACTCTCGGTAAATGCGTTCTCTCAATTCCAGAGGAAGATTGTGAGTGTACTCTTCTAAACTAGTCATTCACAGCAATGTCTTTGTTTTGTCGGAGGTAATAAATGTACTTTTTGCACAGAACTGATCGTATTCCAGTAGCGAATCCAAATTGTTTAGTCATAACTCACATGCCACACGTCTTGAACCAAGATTAGTCCGTGTTAAAGAGTTTGGTAATCATCTAAGACTTCCTCTGGAATTCGGCGTAGTATGGCTAGCCTGTAAGGAGTAGGATGAGTAGCAACTAAAGTCTTCTAGTCCTCGTCCAGTTGAATAATGTCTGACCACTGGAACACTTTCAAATGAATCAGTCTTCTTATAGCATTCAGGTACCAGTGGTTCCAACACAGGTGACGTAACGGATGCATCGATGGACTACGATCACACGATGGACTTTTTTTGACCAACTCTTGATAAATGCGTTCTCTCAACTCCAGAGGCAAACCACAAATGTTCTCTTGTAAAGTATCCATCAAAAGATTACTGAGGTCCCACTAAAGGTAGGTAGTGACAGTGCTGAGACCATCGAGCATGTTCCAGGTAGGCGGAATCTTTCTGCTCACACTCGTAAAGTGACACACCGCAACTGAAGCACTTGACTTTATCACCTTCGCCCAAGTAGATAAATCCGGGTCTGGCTAATTCTTCGGGGGTAGGTCCTCCCTGTTATTTAGGCCACTTTCCTTGGAAGGTTTGGAATCGACTTTCAAACTCGCAGTATTCAGGTAAACGCAAAGGGAACGAATATTCGTCTGTCACAGGTTCATTTCGATGAAGGTTCGGTGAAATCCACAGTAGTTTGTTCAGGGTTGGATGACATCCGTAGGGTGTGATCCGAATGGTTTCACGTGGAGGATGACATCGAAAATGAAAACCAGTAAAGTGAAAAGGTGTACGATAACGAGTGACATCTCTTTCGCATCCGTCAGGTTTGACACGCACATCATCACTTTTCATGGTAGGTATTGTGGTAGTAATCAGCAAAGTTCCCATGATGTGATACTGAATCGCTGAGGTCACAGCTTTCGGCGTCCCGGCAATGTCAAGGGTCAGCATCGCACTCCGCTTGAGAATCAATGAACTTGAATGGTGTTGTCTGTTTAAAGTATTCATCTTTCTCGCTTGGCGTTTGTAGTCACAATGAACTATCGGTCTTGGACGTTGTCGCTTTTTATACTAGTCGTAATGAAGTCTCGAGCTTGTAAATTGTTCCTTTTTATGTCTAGTTTTGGTAGTCTTCTTGGGCAACGGTACTACCTTCTCTAAGGTACCGTCATACCTGTACCGTAGTGTGATCGGTGGAAAGGCCATAGAAAGGTAAGGACAGTGCGTAGACCATCGAGTATGTTCTAGAACAGCTAAATCTTTATAGATATATCGATCCATAAGCAACCTCAGACCATAACCGAAACACTGTATTTCGTATCCCAATCCAGTCTTATGTCCCAAATAAACAAATCCTGTTCTAGCTAAAAAATTCGAAGTAGGTAATCCTTCCCTCTCATTGGGCCATTTTTTAAACGTTTCCATTCGACTGGCACAATCATAATCATCAGGCAAGAAGACAGGAAAATTGTATTGTTTGAACTTGGAGTTTTCAGTGGGTCTCCCACTCGATTCTTGCTGTGTCGAAGTCATCCTTGTAGTTGGTGGCTATCGTCTTGGACCCTTTTTTTTTTTTTTTATACCAGTGTGTCCGTACGGCAAAGTGAAGTGGTTGGGAAGTCGCACTCGCTTCTGGTACATGATTTGATACACTTTTTCCGCACGCCGACTGACGATTTGGTGTGTGGCTAAATGTACAATCTTGTCCGGTTGGAAGGTGGTAACTTTAAAATGTTGATCGTCTCCAGACTGCAAGGTTCATTTCAGCTCGCCAAAGATCACCACTTGACTGGTGCGATAACTGAGAGTCAATCCTTTCACTTTAAACTAGGTGTGCACTTCTCCTTGTGGGTCCCGATATTCGTAGCCGTAATTTTTGGGACCGCCACTAGCAAAACTTAGAATCTTGTCGTTGGGATCCTCATCCGTCCAGGCTCCTAAACGATCTCCTTCGATGTCAGGGTGCCGGTGACCCAACCGATCCATGTAGATGCAACTGTCCGTGTCAAAATACGATCTCCAAACGGTTCTAAAGCTTCTTACAACTTTAAGCGAGCATGGGCTGTCACGTAGGCCGCAATGATGACATTTCCAAATTAGTCGGCTTCTACAAAGTCCAGTTCTTCTTCGTAATTGACCAGGAACAAGTCATCACGAAGGACGTCCACGTGTTTCATGTGTTTCGTTTTGTCGTGAATCATCTGGAAGTAGTGGGAAGGTTCGGACAAATGCTCCGTCTTGGGCAAACAAGGTCGTTGTGCCATTTTGCCTCACAAGCAATTCAACATCACTTTGGCAAACGATCGCCTACCTTCGTTTTTCTCTACGTGATCTAAAGTGATGCCTTCATGCTCCAAGTATTTCTCTTTGAATTTTCTTTGGTCTTTGGGAGTGTGGTACCAGGAAGGACAGCTGCTGGCTTCTTGTTTCAGTTTCAAAAAGGCATCCACTTAGTCTGCGAAAATGCCTTTTTGAGTCTTGTCGCCCTTTTGTGGTACTGTTCTGTCTTGGGAAAGTGGTAAATTCCGTACGCTTCTAACAGTTTGTATCCCAGGTCCAGAGCTTTGAACAATTCCACGCTAAACCACGTTCTCGTCAAGGCACGTTCTTCCTGGGTGTGCTGACAAGGTCGGTCTTGGTTGCACGTTTCGGCACAAGTGCGACACAATGGAAACATCAGTTTTCCTTGGCAATGGTGAGGTAAAACTGGATGGTACAACTCCGTGGGAGACAAGACTTTGCATTTAATCAGTCCTTCGTATTGTAGAATGTTCTCTAGGTCGATGTGTTCCGTCAGC
>JAECUM010068496.1:0-12265 GCA_016617855.1 Megalonaias nervosa
AGAGAGAGAGAGACACGGAGAGAGAGAGAGAGTTTATTGTTGGTGGTACTAGAGCAGAATAATGACTTTGATCAACTGTAAATATATTAAAATATTTTAATTACCTCTTTTTGGTTCGTCATTTCGCTTAGTTTATATTCCACATTAATTTCCAAGCGCCGGTACGTGAATGGCAGCATTCATGTGAATGGCGTAACTAACTATGTGTTTTTGTAGTGCTCTACTTTTATCATTAAAACCATCTTTCATGTTTATATCATAAGTATGTATTATATTCATTTAATCAATGTGAAGAAAAATGGAAAACAATCAACTTATCAATATGCAAGGTAATTGTGAATATCCACAAAAGGCATAGAACTACATTTTGTAGCGGACACACTCGGGGATGGGAGGAGTTCATATTTTATTTATATCACATACAAATACATATATTTGCCCTTTGAACGGAGTTCAGATTTACGTCAGCTGTGTATTGACCGAATGAATGAAATTAATTCACAATAGTTCAATTTCATTATATAAGTGATTGTCAGATAGTTTGCTAAGAAACAAAATGGAAATGCACATTTACGAGGGAAAGAAAAACACGTGCAATGTAAAATAACGAGGTCAAGAAAAAAAAACAAAACAAAAAAACCCCCAAAACAAGAAACCTCAAAATTAAAAAACCTACAAACTAACAAAAACAAAACAACAGACTGTGCTTAAGCATAAAGATATAATCAAGACACCTTTACCATAATGTGTACGTGTCCACAAATATGTAAAAGCCCTGACACGCGCTTTGTTTTACTTAGGCACATGTGCCCTGACGATAGTTATGCTTTTTCAAGCTCAGATACATGCTCTTCGGGTGTCACACACACAGAGTAGATGTAAGCGTGTCCCAGTTTCATGGTTAAACGCTCGTAAATAATCAACTTGACAAAAAAAACCCCCAGATTTATAAACATTATACCACAAATCTTCAGTAATATCTGCTCATGAATATACGCATATACTGTTCAGACCAATTTTTAAAGACATTTTTACTTATAATATCCACTTTATTTATTGAAATATAGGTAGCTGTTGTATGCGACCTAAATGAAAAGCGTAAGGTTTTACTACCTCGACTTACATACAAGATGGCAAATTACATGCTAGAGAAGAACAGATCATAAAATATCTGTCAGCAAATTAAGGGGCTCTTTTCTTTCATAAACAAGACAGTAGATACCTAAGATTTCTTTCTTTTAGTAGATATAAAGAAATATTATGAGTGAAGTGGAGCGAGTAAAAAAGCTAGATTTCTTTTCATTATATATTTTTGAAGTAAAAGCCGGAGATTTCAGTGGTTTTTCTCCGCTCCGTGCATGTGCGATTAAGGGCTGCATTGCTACATCGATGAAAAGATCTTAAATTTTGCAATGGGACGTATTTACAAAATTAGCTGCAACGTATAATGCTTTATACTACTTTTGCTAAAATAATGATTGTATGGGCAGACTGATTCAGAGCGTGACATCCTTAAAGAAAAGACTGTAATGATTCTGAGTTTACTTGTAAGGATTTTGATTTTTTGTTTTGTTTATTTCTGCATGGAAATAAATGTTGCCTTGGAAAGTTTGTAGTCAAGTTAGGTCACAGGCGCTACAACTAAATTTCGATTATCGCCTACTTTCGGTTTGCAACGAATAATCATGAATTCCCACTTTCTCGATCGCTTCCAAACGTGATTATGATTTTGATGAGACTTAAAATCGCTAATTAAATAATGTTATAAGTATATTTAATTGAATATTTCTTGTTACCGTACCCTTTGCCCTAGAGTGAAACAGTTATACCATACAGACCTAGAATATCGCAAAGCAAGCAACAGGTCATGTTAGCTCAGTCAGTAGCGTCACTAGGGGGGTGCGGGGGGGGGGGTGCGGACCGCACCGGGTGACACCATCAGAGGTGGTGACACTAAAATGACTGTCTATAAAATTTTTGAATTTTTGTGCAGGAACCAGGTCTATGGGGGTGACACCGTGAGTTACGGCACATGACTCTCTATAAAATGATTGAATTTTTGTCCAGGAAGGAGGTCCATGGGGGTGACATCATGAGTTACCATACATGATTGTCTATAAAATGTTTGAATTGTTGTACAGGAAGGAGGTCCATGGGGGTGACAACATGAGTTACCGCACTGGGTGACACCAACCCTTGTGACGCCACTGAGCTCAGTTAGTGAACATTTGCATGAGTCATGTGCAACTACTTTTGAAAACGTTAATACCGTTTTGTTGTTTTAACTTGCTTTTAGGAATTTCTTGATGGCACCTCCTAATTGAATACGTATACTAGACTGTCTACAGTCTCCATGCATTTTAAGATATATTGTTCAGAAGGAGAGAGTGAGAAGAAAAGAGGAACAGAGGAGCAGAAAAGGACGCGAAATTAAGTAGACCTAAATATGGAAATAGAGGTTTGAAAAACATAAGTAAGGTCAGATATACTTACCAAATGGAAAAACAAAGCATTTGCAAACATGATATCACTTATGCGGTGATAAAAGTGGCATCGCCACTGTGGCTATATCATGTTTGCTTCCACTGAAATATTTCAGAATCGATCTTATGACATATACAAAAAAGAATCGTATTTATTAGTAGAGAAGAAAACTATCGGAAGTATGTGACTTCTCACATCCACAGGCTTCAATCTTGGATCCAACCCATTTAAGTCTGCATATAAAAAGACAACTAAGATAATAATTAAGGCATGGATGCGTGCCCTTTTGCTGATGGTACCATGCATTATTCCACAAGTCTGATTATCAGATAATACAAAAGAATATACTTGCCAAACGGAAATTCTCCAAGGATTGTTTACTGTGATTCAGCCTACGTAAGTATGAAGCTATGACATTGGCAGTGTTCTACATAGAAAGCATGTAATTTAACCCAGAAGCTGTGATCTTTGCTTTAATCAGGGATAGATATAATGTCACTATAATTAATTAATTGTAACACTAATTAATACACTATAACTATAATTAATACATTGTAACTATAATTAATACATTGTAACTATAATTAAGACATTAATAAATGCATCACGAATATAATGGAATCTCACTTTAATCGTAAATGGTGTGCCCATGACAATTTTAAGATGCATAATATTATAATATTAGACCTTTTCTTTCTTTCTTTCATGCGAATATATATATATATATATATATATATATATATATATATATATATATATATATATATATATATATATATATATATATATATATATATATATATATATATATATATATATATATATATATATCAGGCATTCACTGTTAACAAAGGTAACGTGTAACTATGATAAGTAGCTGTTGGTTTCAGGAGAATAAATTTCCATTATGAATGGAGAATGGCAAGTCTTCTGCCAATGTCACACGACATGGTGACCGTCCCTCACCCTACAAAGACAGGTAGTGTAAATAATCATGTTCCCGAGACACATTAAAGTTGTCTCCACCGCGAAGACGATTTCCATTTTATGGCCTACTGGACAGAGACGTATTTTATTTGAACCCCAAGTAGACGAGTAAAATACAGCAAGTGTCGTATCTAATGACTCCACACGGAACAAAATTTTATGTCCAGATATTCGTATTTATAGCAAGACAGCTACATGCCCTATGTCAGACTACGCTGATTGTTATTTGTATGCTGGGGATATATAACAGTGTACATATAAGCATCATACTGTGACATGCTCGTTTGTCAAAGGCGCAATAAGAGTAGCCCAAACAGTAGTTTTCTGGAGACCTTGTCTAGAGTAGAGGTTTTATAAAGTAAAACTACTGGAACAAAAGAGACTGACAAGATGTGAAGAATATACTATGTGACGTTAATTTGAAGCTTATAGACATTATTGTAATTAATGATTTAAAGATGTCTAAGCTATATATAAAATACATGTTGTAAATTTGGTATCACTTTTATTTCAGAGTTTTTACAGTATTCTGTAATTTTACCATTTTATTTTTATTTCGGATGGATGTTCTATCGACAGAGAAGATGCAAGTATGGCATAAAAAAGTATTTTTTTTCTGTCTAGCAGTCCGTCCGATATTATGAGTGTTGGTTATAAGCATCTTTGTTCCTTTAACCATTTTTGGCATGTCTTCTCAATCATGATTTTAAGACCCTTGTCATATTTTTTGTGTTCATACAGCAACTACATATCTAACTGTGAAGTCTATGTTTAACATTTTAGAGGAGTCAGGTTTTGAAGTCTATATTTAACATTTTAGAGGAGTCAGGTTTTTAAGTCTATATTTAACATTTTAGAGGAGTCAGGTTATGAAGTCTATGTTTAACATTATAGAGGAGTCAGGTTATGAAGTCTATATTTAACATTTTAGAGGAGTCAGGTTATGAAGTCTATATTTAACAGTATACAGGAGTCAGGTTATGAAGTCTATATTTGAAAGTACAGAGGAGTAAGACAATGAAGTCTAATAGTATAATGGAGTCACTTGCCTACATATATGCACGCACGCACGTGTGAACCGTCTGTACACTAAGTGTTTTATTTAACTAAAATCGAAAAAGCGCTTGAACGAGTCGTAAAACTAAGTTTTGTATTAAGATATTTCCTTGAACACGATAGCATGGTACATGTTACCCGAATATCCATGCCGGAAGTGTATTTTATGGTCTTACTGTAGCATAGCTTTAATGCGATATGTTCGACGCTGATGATTGGTTATCAGACCGTTTTGATCTTAAAATTCAATTTTGTAAGTGAATTTGAAGCCTAATATTATCCAAACATGGGACTGAGACTTACTAGTATCAAAACGGAAAGTCGTTTTAGCTAAATGTCCATTAAGTTCGTGAAAGAGAACAGAATTTGATTCAAATTATAAAGCTGATTCATTGGTTCTACAAAAGTGCAAAGTACCTAAAGTAATTCCTCTTTAACTACTCATTTTAGGTCCAAACAATTTTTTCTTTAAATTTTGAATTTTGAATTTTGATATTGCAATGAGTCACAGTACATGCATGTCGAGAAAAAAGAAGTTACATTTCCGAAGAAGCTGTACGCATGGTCAGCGACGTTACTCGTTCATTCAAATACCGACATGAATCAAAGGGAAAAAGTAGGTGTGAACTTACAAATCAATATATTTGTTGAAATTTTTAAAGTCTGTTAAGAGTCCAAGTTCTTCTTGGCAGATAATCATCACGTTTCAAGTGCAAGGAATAAAACTTAGTACTTTTGATGCCAGGTAAGACGACAAAGCAATACACTACCTTCAGGCGCAATCTGCATGTTATATAACCTGGAGATATCTAGGAGTGTTCTTCCTAATGAGTTGCTATTTGTCAAGGCGCCACTGTGTCAGTTTAACAATGACCATATCATTAATTGACGTAAACAGGTAGATAGCCGTTAAAGGATCTTGCTGTAGCTCGGTAAAAATTGCAGATGAAACATGATACCTCTCTAAAATGTCAAGAGCTGACAAATTCATTTTTTTTAAAAATCGTGATTGCTATCTAATCAAAATAAAACATCATTATTGTTGAGACTTATAAAAATGTTACATGTGAAAAAAGTTTTATTGTCATTGCTTTCGAGGAAACATTGATAACTTTTCTCAAAAACAAGTTTACTTGTTTTTCGTTATTTCACTCATATTAATGGTAAATCATGCATGCCCAAATTCACCACGATGTTTTGGCGTAATTGAATCACTTTGTAAAATCAGATGTAACATTTTATCGTTCTGTGATGTTAAGATCCTATGGTCTTAAACTAAGTAACAGAATGAATCGAAACCATCAAGTTAGTAAAGTTAACAAATAATTTATTTCTCCAAGTTACAAAGTGAAAATTTAAGAGGAATTTACAGTATTGTGAATTAAATCCCAAACAGTCCTAAATATTCTATCACAAGTCCAAATGTTTAGAATTGAATGAGGCGATGTACGAATAGTTTTGAATGTGATAATGTCCAAATAGTATTGTTGTATCAAACTGATATAATTCAGAATGTCTTTTAATGAATTGACTATAATCCTAAAGTAGTGTTTTAGTCCAAAAGTCAATGAGCACTTTGTAATTCCTAGAAATAAATGTGATTCCTCTCAGATTACTTCTAAACACAACAATAGATGATTCCAAAGACAGAACTTTAAAGAGGAATCAATAATTGTTTACCTTCTCATATATACAGATATAAATTTCACTCTACCTAAGACACAATATAATGCCCGAGATGTGGGTCACTTTAAATGGAAAATCTAAATCAAATTGTAAGCAATTTCTCTAACTGAATATTTCGAATTTGTAATAAAGGCTTGGCCTTGAACGCAAGTGGAAGTAAACATCTTTAAAAAAACTGAGAAAAGCCAGGTATGCCAAAGTTATATTCTCAATCAAGGACAAAAGACAAACACACAAAATAAATATATAAGTCAAATATACATAGTAAAGAAAACATTACAGTTTTAGGAAACTGGACTTCGTGGTACAAAATATTGATATTCTTTTGGTTTATATATATCTATATATATATATATATATATATATATATATAAGTATATATATATATATATATATATATATATATATATATATATATATATATATATATATATATATATATATATATATATATATATATATATATATATATATATATAATTAAAGTGTGTGTGTGTGTGTGTGTGTGTGTGTGTGTGATTATGTATATTATGTATACATGTCTTTTGTACTCGATCTTTTTCCAGAATCAACTTAATGGTGTACCTGAACAGTTAATATTTCTCTATGATTGTGGATTGAATATTGAGATCAATATTAATTTTGAAAATGTTTACTTCGGTTTGAGTTAAAGATAAAGTCTTGATTATGGCCTTAGAATCTTCCACAAAAAAATCTACCATTAAGTTTAAAGTGTATTTCCAGAAAATGTTAATTGCGATATAGTTCAAGTAGAGGGGTATATAATCTTTTTTATATAGGATTATTCATTCTTGCATTAACATCTGAAGCAGAATCGTTCTTATTGTGTTGTGTTCAGTTTTTAATTTGGTTGAATTTATTTATTTACCGGAATTACAAAGTGCTCACCAATATTCTTGGACTAAACTATTAGTTTGGAATTATAGCAAATCTTCTCGTGGGTCTGTGGTTCTTTCCGGGGTTTTCCCGGGTTCTTCCTCCACCATTAATACTGGCCGCCATGTATAGCCTTTCTTGTGCTGAAAAATGGCGTTAAACCCTATAACAACAACAACAACAACAAATACATACAAGGACATTTTTGGATTATATTATTGTGATACATGAAAACACTGGCACATTGGCACGTTCGACACAACAGGCACATCAACACATTCAAAATTGGAATTTTTGTGGAACACAGCTGGAATTCATTTGGAACTCTATACGTTTGGACTTGTAATAGAGCGTTGAGAACTATTCGAAAATTCAACTATTTATTTACTTTGATTTATTTACTTAAACTACTAATGTCGTGGTCTTAAAAGCATGTTTGAAATTGCAGTATGTTATGATTTCCCATCAGAAGTTAATATGTGATTACCCTCATAGCTTCAGTCCTATGGGAAATGAAGGATCAATATTCAGAGTATTTCATTGTTCCTGGTATTCCCGTTCTAATGTTAACGTTTAAAGGACACAAGTTATGAGGGACATGTATGGAACTTGGATTCGCGATAACATTTTTAAGACCTTGGATACTGGAATCATGTGTCCAGTTCACGAAAACTATACTTTATGTAGTAACAAACAGAATGTCGTTATAAAAGTGATATTTTTTATGGACAGCAAAATACGACGCTAGTCGTAGAATATTCAGTGTGGCAGAAAACGCCAATTTAGGGCCAAGGAGTTCGAAATCTCACAAAAGTGAGACAACAATTCCGCGGAATTCCTTCTCCACTGTGACATATTCCATCAACCAAGTCAAACTAAGCCAGAAAAGGGTGTTAATTGATCTACGTTTTGGTCATGGTGAACATACATTTCAAGATACGTCATGTACGTGCAACAGTGCCAGATAAAAGGCGTTAAATGTACTAACTTAACGTAAACACTGGAGCATCAGAAGTGTAGCACTGAGACCACCTTTTACTTGTAATGAGCAGCAATCTTTCGTTATTTTCTAGCACAAATGTTGTACGTTTTTCTCTATGGTTGATTTGAGTGCGAACGGTACTTCATTGCATCCCCCGAAAATACTTCTCATGCACTTTGCACACTTTCTTAGCCTGATTATCTAATTATTAAATGCCAATTATATTACTTTTCGATATGTTGTTCATACACTGGAAGACGGTACATCCAATCGCAAGGCAACTTTCAAATCAACTGCTTGATAACTGGATTCACCAAAAAATCACTTGGAGCTGAATCAGGGCTCTGTGGATGATTTGGCAAAGTTTCGGTGCTGTTCGCCTTCAGGAAGTCTGTCAAGCAGGCAGATATATGCGTCGGTGCGCTGTCATGGAGCAGATGGATGCTCCGTGTAACGCTGCACGAATGGATGGTTCGGGTGTAAAACAACCTTTAGCAACAGTAAGGAGACATACAAATATCCCCGTGACACCAGCATTCAGGCATGGGTATCTGGACGACTGAGCATTTTGCATTGAAAATTAATGCATATAAAACTCTCCTCACAATCCCACTACAAAGAGCGATTTGTGATTTCTGCTTGATCCACATTTATTATTTGTAACTGAGTCGGGTTCGAACTGCTCATGTTTTATTGACTGTGACAATCTCAGTTAAACCTCTCTGGCAACTCTTTTCACATTTGACGAGTAGCAGCTTGGCTATTTCAATCCGAGTCTGTTTTTAATCAAACCCTCAACAAAAGTAGGACCTCTCTTGCACAAACCTTTCTGAGCCTCAAATGATTCTTCAATATTAAAAAACACGAAGAATTAATGTTATTGATATATACATATCTTCCACTGTGTATCGAGTATCGTCATCAATTTACCTAACGCGAGATAATAGATCGTTCTACCTACCGAATCACATGACATAACATGTTAACGTCCGATAAGCATTCGATATTTGTCAAAGAAATATGTTTCGGTTTCAGTAATATGTTTATTAAAAATGATCTTTATTATTCTTAAAAATGTAAAATTAACAAGCTGTATAAATTATACTGCTGCAGACAATATTTATATTTTTATTTCAAGTAATAATTTATGTGTTTTATTTTCAGCAAATCATGAAAATCAACTTTAAAGCAGCTTGAGAACATATTGATGTAACAGTAACTTCACTCCAGAAAATGGTAATGCATTTAGTATGCAGCCTTTTCTTATTCCTTTTTACTGACTTTCGTTTATGACGCCTTAGAAGTAAATTAATTAAAATATATAACAAAATCGTAATTAATTACTGCTTAGAAGCATATTGATATACACAATAATTTTAAAGTTCCAATCGTGAGATGGAATTTTTATTAGTTATGTATGTTGATGTAAACATATAAATACATGCTTAATATATCGGGAGATAAAAATATGAAACCATTGTTTTTGTATTTCTTTATTATTATTCACAAACTTCATCACCCACCCCTCCTTCAACTCAATGACTAAAAGTAAAGAATAACTCAAGTGCCTGAAAGATCGACACGATGACGTATTAAACTTGGGACAAACCAACATTAAAGTGTAACTTTTTGAACTTTAAACATCATGCAATTGCGGTTTAGGGCTTCCCATAGAAGACAAATACGCACGAAATAGCCCTAAGTTATAGGGTTGTTCACTCATATTCTAAACAATTCGTTTGTATACATAATTTTCAATTTCTATTTCCTTTTTTTCCTTCCAGTTATCGATAGTACATGTTTTTCTACATGTTTTTGTGCAAACAAACACGTGGTAACACGAGCCATCAACTTGACCATGATGGGGACCACAAGACTTTGTTTATCCAAGTTTCGTCTAGGTTTAGGGAAATGAATAAATCTAACTCGTCCATTTAGACAATATCGACTGTTAGAATTACAAAACTTCCATTTACCCCTTTCCGTCATATCGTATAAAAAAAAAATCCAGGATAAATGGCAAAATTTGTTAACACTTATCATAACCAATTCATTGTCGCGACAATCAGTTTGTCGGACGAAAATGGCGGACGTAAGCAATGGCTACAGGTGTCTTTAATTTATGCTCGCTGATTGGTCAATCGAACAGCGTGGTTGACAAGTGGCAACAAGTCTATTGTCCTCTTCGCAACAGCCACTTCCTGTTAACCAATCGCAGGCAATGCTCTTCCAGAACGTGGGTCATCGTCAGTGGATTCACAACCATCATTAAAACTACGGCATAATTGTAGGACATGACGGAGAATTACATTGGTAAACATCATACTAGTTGGACCTGATGTCAGAGTGTACTCAAAGAACGCCCGGATGTTACAGTTTGATCTTTACTTCGTAACACGGCTGTTCTCCTCCAAAATTTGTTTACTTCACTGTCATTTACAAATGTTGCGTCACACATAGACAAAAATACGCGGTGCCTGTGTCAGTAACAATTAGAAAATCAGCAGTTTGAAACAAGCTTGATTACATCTCTCTCTCTCTCTCTCTCTCTCTCTCTCTCTCTCTTCATATGTCGTACACTACAGATTACCTTTCATCATAATTGCTATGAACTTAATTCTTGCAGTTCATGTGTTTAAAATTAGTTAACATTAATTACTATTGAGCTTTCATGTTTTAAAATTTATATTAGTTTGTGACTTTTATGGGTATGGAAGTGAGTAAAATTAAAAACTTATTTGCATAATTGGAAAGAAGAATTCTTATCTATTGCTTTCCTTTAACACCCACTAATGCCCATATAAATAAATAATATTGCATACGAGCTTTAACTTTCAACATCAAAGGATCCTGAGCTGAATACTTATAGTTTCCGTCAGTATGTATTAATACCCAATACTCTTCTTTCCTTGTTAGGTCAAAATGTTAGATGATTTCCGAGGAAAGGAAGAAACATGCGTAACTGGAATGCTTGATTTTAGTTTCTTGAAGAATATCGGAATAAATTCTGAGACTCATATCTAATTTGGTATTTGTTTGTTTCTCGGATTTCAGTGTATATTGACTTGGTCAGTGGTAGCATAAGTAAAATCCCATCTCGGAATGTTTCTTGCAGATTCGGATCCAGAAATATAATTTAGGGGGAGTGGAAATAAGTAATCAAGAAGTCTGTGGGATGGAAACCCTGGTGAGGATCCAAGGGGCAAAGCTCACAGCTCCTATATTTTAAGTGTTTCCAAGGCTTAATTGTAACCACCTAATTAAAAAATAAACTTACTCTGAGAAACGTCCCGAGTGTTCTTTTGAGTGGGATGGGGTTGCTGGATCACCTCTCGCCTGGATTCGCCCCTGTCATGGAACTTTTTCTTAAATGTTTAAGCTATTTATGTCACACTTTGGTCTGCCTAAACTCCATGTTTTCTAGTTCCTGTAGGCTTGTTTTTCCCTTAGAATCAGACAAGAATGTACTTTAAATCACATGACATTCACTAAAATGGCTGATCAACTTAAACCGTTTCAGAGCTAACATGTTTCAAAATGAGCACGCCAGAGTTTGCAAGGAATGTTTCATATCCAAAACAAACTTCGAAAGAGTGTGGTATTTCTTGTTTGTCTCATTTATGTGGAGGTGGTGGTAGTGGATGTGGGATGTCATTGACCAATATAAATGATTCTGATTTCTTTTAAGTTGAATAGTTCGGTGTCCTGAATTATTGAAATTTCTTACTATTCTCCACCTTATGGTAATTGTAACAATCTGAAGCGCATACGATCTTAATCAGGGATTATAATTAAGATTTATTTATGCTGGGGGTTTTGTGTGTTTTTTGTGTTTATTCCAAGCAGTCTCTTAAGTAAATGCAATAGAATTCAAGACATCTTTTCAGCATTTCATTTGGTTGATCTGTGTAATAATAACTTCATATCAATGTTGATACAAAACGCCATATAAATCAAAATGTGGAATAATTTAATTTGATAAATTATAATGCTTCCCTACGCATCACAACAAATCAAAACTCCTTGACATGCAAGCCCAGCTTTATTCATATCACTTCCTCGATGATAAGTTACTGGTTAGCGATGTTGTTATTCAACAGTGTCACTGTATGCGTTTTTGCCTTGTTAATATTAATTAATTCAGATTTTATACCTGAAAAATTAGATCGATGC
>JAECUM010068497.1:0-10259 GCA_016617855.1 Megalonaias nervosa
TGAGGCCAAAGAAGGAAAAACAGCCTGGAACTGTTTGGGGCACAGATTTTTAGGGACAAAAAAACCAGCCTGGGACTGTTTGGGCATATGGGAATTTTGTATAGCGACAAGAGGAATGGAACAGGTAGGGTGACGTCACGGTACTGGACACTTGCAACAATGTATCAAGTGCTTTGACGTCATGCCACCTGTTTCGTTTCTATACAAAGTGTTACGCATTCGCGTTCGTGTCAGTGGATAGTATAGTATGTTTTATATATTAGTTTTTTTTCCGTTGGATTGATGAACATCAATCTATCATGCACAAAGTATACAATCGACTAAAAAAAAATTTTTAGGTAAGATAATAATGTTTTAGTGAGTTAAATATAAATTATAAAATAGAATAAAAAAATAAATAGGCAAGAAAGAATAAATCTTTTCGAGGCAGTGGAGTGGCCCTGAAAAGTGCCTTTGGGTTTTATGTTAACACCATTTTGTTAACATAGAGGGCATTGCATAGGTCTTCTTCTCTTCCTCAAACTTCGTCTAACCTCTGGTCCATAAATCAGAACTCGCTTCAGACAACCTTGTCGATCCACATTCGTCCTTCTTTTCCAAACGCTTGTCTCGATGATTCTAACTATTCTCCATGATGATCTCACATACTTGGGTAAGTCTGTACGGAAAAAACAACGACGATACGAAAGTAGACGATTCTACGTTGGTCCACATCTTGTGACGAGGAACAGGTGAAGGGAATGAAGTGAACCGCGATTATTTATAGTGGAAGACCGGATCGAAACGGATTGAAATTGTTCACCAATCCCAACACGTGGTACAAAATTCAGTCATTTCGCGGAATCTGTCTTTCAATCCGAAGAGAGCTACCTGTGACGTCACATTCCCTATATAGGTGGGCTAGCGTCTGTCCGCAGTGAATCTATGCGACATTGTTTTGTGAAATATGACTGAAACTAAGAAGACAATGAATTGGGGTGCACCGGCTGTGGAGACGAGAAGCGATGGCATAGCAGTGGCTACCAAAGCTAACACAGCGCTACTTCCAGAAGAGACCGATTTCAATTGGGATTTAGTAGATTTTTCTCTCTTCGCAAGAATTTGTTCCAGTTCCAGTAACTTCGCCACCTTCTCCTTCTTTGCCACACGTCTAGGATTTTGAACAGAGACAGATAGAAGAATTGGATAAATTTTTCCAGCTGCAGAAAGAGGCAGAACAAGCATTTCTCCTTGAACAGCAAGAGCGAGAAGAAGAAGAGGCAAGAAGGAAACGACAGGAAGAAGCAGCAGAGAAGAAACAAGGTCTAGGAGAGAAGGATAATAGTGAACCTCAAATGGTAACGGTACTCTTGGACATTTTGGCCGAGTTAAGAAATCTGAAACAAATGTATCAGAATTCTTTATTACGACACAAGAGAAAATGACCTTCCCGAGCCAAATATTCTAACCCTGTTACTACACTGGAGATTCCACCCCTAGTGATTTCTACCAAATCATTGACAGGAGCAAGTCCAGAAGTAGACCTTGGCCGTGGCAAAGGCTTATGGCAGTTAAAGTTGATTGCTTATCGTTCCTAAGTTTGTTCTAAGTAAAAAACAAATACCCAACAGTCCTTTTCAGGGCCACTCACTTCTTTCGTAAAGAGATAATATTAATTTTGCCAAAATCGATTAAAACTCAAAAATCCCTTGTTTAACCCTATGATATACGTGTTGTGAGTGCGTGTGTGTATGTCCTTATTTTTCTAAACAATCAAACCCAAGGGACACTTACGTTTTTTTTTTTTTCAGTCTGGTCTATTCTGGTACAAATATTTACAATTCAGTGTCACAACACAACATAACACAACACTTGTAAAAAGTTCATAGACTTCTTCTGTATCATTTTTTTCTCTTTCACTTTCTCTGTTTTCTGATTTTCTTCACTTTCATAGTTTTTTCGTCTTCTTGTTCCTCACTTTTTCTCGTCTGATTTTCTTTTCTGTTTTCTTTTTCTGAACGTGTCGGGGTTCTTCCTTTGCCGAGGGCACCTCTTCTTCTTCCTCCTCCTCCTGCTCCTGTTGTTTCTTAAGGCATTCTGAAGACCAATGTCCTTTCTCTTGACAATGATAGCAGGTATCTTGACTTTTGTCTCTTCTGACACTGGTCTTGCTTTTTTGACGATCTGGACATTCTGTAGTCCAATGCCCTTTCTTCTGACAGATATAGTAAGTATCTTGACTTTTATCTCGAAAGGAGGGAGAGTAGTCCGTCGGTTTGTCTGAAGAAAACTTTCTTATGACAGCTCGCAAAGCTCTAATCAGAAGTTCGATTTGTGTATGTTCTTCTATCGTGCTGGTCAGCTTGAGAGCGAAATGAATACTGAGAGGGAAGGCAGCAACCCTTTATATATACACTGAGCCTGACATGGATATATATAGGGTCCATGGAGTTTCAAATGTAGTCATTTGACTTTTTGCAGTCAAGATGGAACGATCACATCATTTCGTAAAGAAAGGAGAAGAAAGTAAGAGGCAGAAACGTGATTTATCGCCTCGCACAGTAGCTGAAGTCTTGGCTCAAATTTCATGTCAGCGATTTTGAAGATGAGATGAGTGAACCAGAATCCAGACCCAGAGAGTCTACACCAAGTCAAAGTCCATCACCACCAGTAAATCCTGAAAATTAGTACCACATTCGAGAGACGGACAAACGCTCCTCTATAAAATTTAGAACCACAGCCTAGACGTACACGGTAAAGTTTAAAGATTTCAAGTCCGGCGTACCGTTGGAAAAAGCAGAGGGGTTCATCACCAATGTGTGGGATTCTCTGTTAACCACACTGAAACAGAAATGTGAAGCCAAAGAAGACGATCGCTTGACTTTCCATTCATCACGACAGTTTGAAGTCACCCGTTTGGATAGAGTTTAGCAGCCCAGCAGAATTGACTCCTTCCTAAGTCATGGACAAGATTCAACACTTGCACCAATCCAACGACAAGTTTCACGTCACCGACGGAAAAGTGACACTGTTAATGACCCACATGTCTCTTCCCCAAGGGACAGGACATGGCAAAAAGGTGATCTTGGTAGAAAATCTCCGCAGCACCAAAAAGAGCCCAGTTCAAATTAACAACACTTAAGACAAGATGTGTTTAGCTCTTGCCATCGTGGTGTTACGAAAGTATTCCGAAAAGACGCGACAGAATGGAAAAGAGCATGGCAAACTATTCTAAAATCTAGCCGAGTCAAACAACAAAGAGAAGCAGAATTCGTGTTACAGCAAGCGAGGACATCCAAGGACACACCCTGTGGCATTCCTGAAATGCATAAGTTGCAAGACGTCTTGGCTTCACGCTACACCTTGAAAGTACACCCTCAAGAAGTGCGCGGACCTCTGTTGTTTCGAGGCAAAACTTTCAAAGACGGAAAATACATTCACGTCTATCATCACGATGAACATTTCGATGCCATTTCCAGTATCACTTCATTTCTGGGATACGGTTATTACTGTGAGAAATGTGACTATGGCTATAACAATAGAGAGCAACACAAGCATTGTGGATCGAAATGTGAGGGATGTTTAGCCTCTAAACCCTGTCCGGACCAAGGACAAGAACGAGTGCATTGCCCAGCTTGTCAGCGCACGTTTGTCAGCCCTATCTGTTACCATCAACATCTAAAGATGCAAGATTCACAGCAGAAAAGTGCTTTTCAGCTCCTGAGATTGTGCCCTTCTTGTGGACAAGGCATACGTACCAATAATGCCAAGGCGCACGTATGTTCTGGAAAGAAGCGATGTCACATTTGTTGCCAAATCGTGGACTTGGAACACCAATGTTACATTCAGAAATACCAAACCAAACATGAAGAAGAAGATAATGACCAGAAGAAAGGCCATTTCATCTTTTTCGATTTCGAATGCATGCAAGAGACTGGCATTCACATTCCTAATTTCTGCGTGGCTCATCGAGCGTGTGAGAAGTGCATCCAAGAGCCTATCTCAACTCATTGCCCTCACTTCAGTAAGATTCCTGGAGGACGTGGAAAAATCTTTCGGGGTCCAAACACACTAGCCGATTTCACCCAATGGATTTTAAACACTATCGATGATACATGGAGACAAGAAGACATCGAACGTTACGGAGATTGTCATCGCTATGCCACGGTGATGGCTCACAATTTCGGGGGATACTATGGACAGTTTCTTTTCAGATACTATACTGAACAAAGTACCGAACGTCCGAAAGTGACTTTGAACGGAGCCAAAATCATTTCCATGCAAGTGAGACAAGTGCAGTTTAAAGATTTGATGACTTACTTGGCCATGCCTTTGAGTCGCATGCCTAAAACGTTTGGAATGACAGAAATGAACAAAGGCTATTTTCCACACTTTTTTAATACCGAAGCCAATCAACACGCCATTCTACCCCATTTGCCTGAGGCTCACTACTACGACCCCGACAACATGCGTACCAAACAACGAGAAGCTTTCCACGCATGGTACCAGACTCAGGCCTCGGACGCTTTTCGACTTTCTGGAAGAAATGTTAAAATATTGTCGTTCCGACGTGGACATTTTAAGGCGTTGCTGTGGAAAATTTCGAGAATTGTTCATGGAGCACGAAGGGATCGACCGTTTGAAAGAAGCCTGTACAATTGCCAAAGCGTGTTCCTTATTGTACTGCCAACGATTCATGCCCGAAAACACTCTAGGTGTCATCAGTCCTCAAACGACGAACTTTGTCAAACGTCAATATTCGGTCAAAGCCCTACGCTGGTTGCATTACTTGTGCAACAAGGAAGACAAATGGATCCAACAAGCCCGCAACGGAGGAGGTGAAAAAGCCTTCGGAAGTAATTCAGTGGATGGCTGGGACTTAGAAAACTCCAAGATCGTGTACGAGTTTAACGGGTGATAATTTCACGGATGTCCTATCTGCTACTCAACGTAACCCTAAAAATTAGTTTTTACAACGGACCATGGAAGACTTGTACCAGGTCACTTGTCAGCGGCGATTGAAGTTAGAACAGCAAGGATACCAAGTGGTAGAAATGTGGGAAAACGAGTACGATGACCGTTTGAAAACCGATCCCGAGTTTAAGCGTATCATGAAAGGTTACAAGCTGGTGGACCCACTGAACCCAAGGGACAGTTTGTACGGAGGACGGACGAATGCCACCTGTTTGCTATACCAACCGACGAAGAGAAAGGAGAAGAAATCAAATACTTGGACGTGTGTTCGCTGTATCCGTACGTTTGCAAATACTGTCACTTTCCCGAAGGAAACCCGCAATTGCTGACGGAACACATCGACCTGGAAAACATTCGCCAATACGAAGGATTGATCAAATATAATGTCTTGCCTCCCACGTACTTGTACCATCCCGTTTTACCTCACCATTGCCAAGGAAAACTGATGTTTCCCTTGTGCCGTACTTGTGCCGAAACGTGCAGCCAAGACCAACCTTGTCAGCACACTCAAGAAGAACGCGCCTTGACGGGAACGTGGGTCAGCGTGGAATTGTTCAAAGCTCTGGACTTGGGATACCTCTTGTTAGAAGTGTACGAAATTTGCCACTTTCCCAAGACAGAAAAAGATCACAAGGGCGATGAGACACAAAAAGACATTTTCGCAGACTACGTGAATGCTTTTTTGAAACTGACACAAGAAACCACTGGCTATCCTTCCTGGTGCGACACTCCCGAAGACCAAAGAAATTCAAAGAGAAATACTGGGATCAGGAAGGCATCACTTTAGACAACATCGAGAAAAACGAAGGAAGGCGATCGTTTGTCAAAGTGATGTTAAATTGCTTGTGGGGCAAAATGGCACAACGACCGTGTTTACCCAAGACGGAGTATTCCCAGATGATTCACGACAAAAACAAATACAAGAAACACGTGGACGTCGTTCGTGAGGACTTGATCTTAGTCAATTACGAAGAAGAACTGGACTTTGAAGAATGCGACGAATTTGGAAATGTCATCATTGCGGCTTACGTGACAGAACATGCTGGTTTAAAACTGAACGAAGCTTTAGAACTGTTAGGAGATCGTGTGATGTATTTTGCCACGGACAGTTGCATCTACATCGATCGCCTGGGTCAACATCACCCTACCATTGAAGGAGACCGTTTAGGAGCCTGGACGGACGAGCATCCCGACGACAAGATTCTAAGTTTCGCAAGTGGCGGTCCCAAAAATTACAACTACGAATACTGAGACCCACATGGAGAAGTACACACGGAGTGTAAAGTGAAAGGATTGACTCTCAATTATGGCACCAGTCAACTGGTGAACATTTGCGTCTTGAAAGAAGCCTTGCAATACATTTTAAAGTGACCACCCACGAATCGTGTAGCAGAAGAGGGTAAGGCTTCCCAACCACTTCACTTTACCGTAAGGTCACGCTGGTATAAAAAAATGGTTCCAAGACGATAGTCACCAATAAGAAGGATGACTTCGACACAGCAAGAATCGACTGAGAAACCCACAGAGAGTTTCAAGTTCAAACCATACCATTTTCCTGTTTTCTTGGCTGACTATTGCAGTTGCGCCAGTCGATTGGAAACGTTTCAAAAATGGCCCACGGATAGGGAAGGATTACCTACTGCGAATGTTTTAGCTAGAAGAGGATTTGTCTACTTGGGACCTGAGACTGGATTGGGATACGAAGTATAGTGTTTAAATTGTGATCTGAAGTTGCGCATGGATCGATGTATCTACAAAGATTCAACTATTCTGGAAAATACTCAATGGTCCCAGCATTGTCCTTACCTTTCTATGGTCTTTCCACCCATCACACTACGGTTCAGGTATGACGGTACCTTAGAGAAGGTAGTACCGATGTCCAAGAAGAGAAAAAGGAAGACTTCCAAAACTGGTCATAAAAATGGAACGATGTACAAACTCGAGACTTCATTACAACTAGTATGAAAAAGGACAACGTTCAAGACCGATAGCAAGTATCAAGCAAGAGCAAACTCGAGTGTGATGCTGTGCCTGGCGATGGCAGGGATGCCGTACGCAATGACCTTAGCGATTCAGTGCCACATCATCATGGGAACTTTGCTATAACTACTACTACCATACCTATCATGGAAAGTGATGCTGTGCGTGTCAAACCTGACGGATGCGAAAGCGATGGCACTCGTTTTCATACACCTTTTCACTTTACTGATTTTCATGGTGGATGTCATCATTATGAAACCATGCGGCTACCACCCTACGGATGTCATGTCAAACTGAGCAAACTCCTACATATTTCTCCGTCCCCTCGTCGAAATGAACCTGTGAAAGACGAATATTCGTTCCCTGTGCGTTTGCCTGAATACTGCGACTATGAAAGTGGGATCCAAATCTTCCGAGGAAAATGGCCAAAATATCTGGGAGGACCTACCCCCGAAGAATTAGCTAGAGCTGGATTTATCTACTTGGGCGAAGGGGATAAAGTCAAGTGCTTCAGTTGTGGTGTGTCACTTCACGAGTGGGAGAAGAAAGATTGCGCTTACCTGGAACATGCTCGATGGTCTCCAGATTGTCACTACCTACCTTTAGTGGGACCTCGTCATTGAAGTGGGCATACCATGTCGTGCAAGAAACCAGCTACGTCGCTAGGAGTCAAACGTTGGAAACCCCTAGACAAGTATTTAAACCCCATTTGAAGAATAATCTTCAAACATTACCAAACGAATTGCAAGAGAAGATCTACAAGGAAATTTGGCTGGGACTTGTCAGAGCTAGATCTCAATTTGTGACTGTAGAACTTTTATGTCGAGAAATTCACAAGAGGAAATTGACAAAAGTCAACAAACAAGTCAGATTTTTCTGGATCAAGGGTGCGTTCTTCCTAATATTCCGTTTTAGACCATTTACATTACTCGATTTTAATGACATTCTTGACCGATTCCTGGAATGGCAGTGGTCAGAAATTACTCGCTATGTTCGTTACTGTCGAGGCTGTTCAAAAAGTACACTTCTTACCTTACACCAAAGAGGGTATAAAAACTATTAATATGCCACGACCTTTATCATTCGTGATACAACATATTCCGTGGAAGGAAATCAATGACACTATTAAACGGTAGAGGATTACGATCGTCTATTACTAGAACTGTGTCCATTGAATTGGGGTCGACGTGTAGTGTGTGTCTTAGTGACTTGCTTTTTGAGATTTCGTTTACCAGCCGATTCCTTGTGGACTCTTTACGAACGATACATACCACTCCAAAAAGCATGAAAGTAGCCCCTTTAAATGTACACGAGAGACTCATTCTGCTCTTAGCTGTGCGCTTTCATCTTGATACTTCTCAGCCTCTACGGGAAAACAAGATTCGTCAACTTTCAGGCACTGAGGATGTGTACAAAGAAGTGTGTTTAACTTGTGACTTACACCTTCACTGGAAAGATGTACGTGACTGGAAAAGTTGGGGTTTTGAGGCTTGGACAAAAGAAGTGGCACACTATGCAAAAGATTTGTAATCCTAAAAAATTGAAACGTTCAGTGAAAAAAGTAACTCTTAAACCAATATTAGTGACAGTGCCAGAAGAAGAAGTCGTGACCGAGGAAAACCACTCTCTTCAGGACAGGACCATTATCGACATCCCCGAAAGGCCATTCCGGGAGGACTCTTGTGTGACTGTGCCAAGGAGTGTAGAGACTCTCAGAACATTACACACTACCCCTACGATTTCACCTCTTGATCACTATAAATGTTGTACAGAGACTTGTTTATATTCCACTATGATCGTTTTGATGTGTCTTTTATTCATGTACTTAAACCATTTGGCTTTTATGTATGTTTGTCTTTCGTGTTGTTCACGTTTAAAGATGACAATAAACGTGTCCTGAAAAAAGTATAAAAACTCTTGTCTTGTCTGTCTTCGTCTCAAAAGTGACATTTCTTACACTACTATGGCAACCTCTACTGTCTCTACTCCCTCTTCCTCCACTGTCAAAGTCATTGACGAACACTAGATCGGACTAGTTCGGAGGCCTTGTATTTTCGCCATCCCTTTAACATGTTCATTGCCGGACCTAGCGGTTCAGGCAAAATCGAATTTGTCAAACGTTTAATCGAACATAAACACCATTTGATCGATCGTCCACCTCAACGAATCGTGTTGTGTTACAGAGTTGCAATCGGCGTACAGCCTTCTGCGAGAAAGTCAAGGCGATTCCATTGTCTTTGTGGAAGGCATTCCTGGCGAGGACGACGGGATCATGTCTGACCCTAGTCAGACTCATTTGGTTATTTTGACGACATGTTAGGAGAAGACGAAGAAGAAATTAAACTCTGGTTTACGCGCAAAGGGCATCATCGTAATGCCAGTGTCATTTACATCACCCAAAATTTGTTTGAACAAAGTAAACCCCATCGTACCATCAGTCTCAATGCTCGTTACGTGGTGTTGTTTAAAAGTCCTAAAGATAAATTGCAAGTACAAGTCTTAGCCAAACAGTTAGGAACGCCTTGGCTGACTCCTGCGTACGACGATGCTACTTAAATTCCACACACTTATTTACTCGGTATCAGTCGCGAAAAAAATCCACAAATACGTGCTCGTGTCTTAGAAGCTAGTCTCAAAAAGGTCTTACGATGGTTTATGGTGACAGCACGTCAATTACTGCAAGGCATCATTCAGATTCCACATCAAATCAAACGTTTTTTTTTTTTTTTTTTGAGAGAGAGAGAGAGAAACAAAGTCGCCTTGACGCAGCCAGCTGATCCTCGCATCCATACTCAAACCAAAAAGCAAATCATTTTGAAACCTGGAGGTAGCGGTTGTCTAGGAGGTGTCATCATTCGTTCCCTCTTAAAATGTGATCCTAATGCTCCCAAAGTCGTCCCCAAGAAGAAAGCCACGCCCAAACGTCCCCAGAAGAAAAAGAAAAAGAGCAACGGTGTCAAGAAAAGGTCACAGCCTCAGAAAAAGAAAAAGAACAGTCCACAGAAAACAGCTTCTACCCGCAAGTGAGCGTCTCCGAAAACTTCTCCTCCAGCGGTGACACCCTCTTCCGCTTTAGCGGCAGTGGCCGCTGCTCACAAAGTACCTGCCACCAAAATCAAAGTCCAAGAGATAACTGGTGTGTTACAGAGTTTACTGGATTTGTCCAAGCAAGAACTGTCCCGATTTAGTCCGTTACGAACTCCTCCACGACATGTGTTGCCTGTCATCACGTTGATACGACGTAAAGACAATCAGTGGCAAAGCATTCCAGTATAAAAAAAGACCTGAGGAAAACAATACGGATCAGTGATTTTGTGCTGCTGAAC
>JAECUM010068500.1:0-15335 GCA_016617855.1 Megalonaias nervosa
AGCTATCTCAGTTGTGTACTTAATTGGGGTCAAAGATCACTATATCGCTATCTTGACATGAAGTTACACAGTTACATATGATAGCAACTTGGTCAAAGGATGGTTTGTATAGTATCGTCTTCCCACTTCAGCGACACTGAGACATGCCTGGCGACCACATCGGAGTCAGGAATCAACAAAATAATAAAGATAAAAATAAAAAATAAAACAACAAAAACCAAGCAAACAAAAAACACAACCGAATAACATCATTTTGTTGAAAGTTAAGGGTCAACAATTGTTGAAAGATGTTTGTAAAATGCTTTATCTGAAAAGTCTTTAAAATATTTTTTCTTACATTGGCTATTGCATACATTATTGCTATGCATTTTTTCTTAATTTGTTTTCTTCCTCCGCAACCAAGAAATACTCAGCGTCCCTCCTTCCGTCCAACGTCCACGAATGAACGTCAGGCTATTCTGCTGTCGAACTTATTTTATTTGACTTATCCACATTTGCTCGAAAATTTCCTTCTACCGAATGACTTAGATGAGTTCGACAATTAGTACATTTTGCGGGTATTTCTAATTATTAACTTTGAGCAACGCAGATACATTTGCACACATTGGACAAGTAAAATCTTATGGAAATTGGAACTGTTAGACTTCACATGATGATGTTACCTTCCAATAGACTCTTTACCTACTCACACGGTGCATATTTTGTTGTTTGCGCATGTATGCATTCATTTGTACTAACATACACCATGTCGGAACTTAGGTGAAAAAATATCTCATTGTCTCAAAAAAATGTCGCAAAAAGAATTATTTCCTTTGATTTAGCCATTTATAATTCACACCTTTTACTCTCCGATTTTAAATCGGACGTATTATGGCATGGCATTGTCCATCAGTCCTTCCTACCTTGCACATTTACTCGTCATGCCCATAATTTTGTAGCGATTGGAGATATTTTTCATTAAACTTTGCGTAAATGTATATCATAACTACATGGCCAGTGGGGGGCGGGCAGAGGGGTGGGTAGGGAGGAGGAGCAATTGTCCCCTGGGGCCAGGCGAAGAGGGGCATTGTCGTGATCTTTTTTGTTTGCACCTGAAATTTTTTGAGTATTTATCCTGCAACTTAATCTAATGGGGGCATTTCTTCAAAGAAGTTATGGAGGAGGAGGAGGGAAGTTGACAACTGACATAAAAACTGTTCTCTAAAGCAAAGAAGGGACGCGAAGGGGCGCCATTAAAGAACTAGGCCCCTGGGCACCTCGAATCTTCGCGCCGCCACTGTATACGGTTTGTAGTGCTTCATAGTCAATGCGCCCAGCCTGAAGGTCAAAGTCATATATTATTGAGATCATATATACAATCACAATCGTAAGAGATGCTGTCACGTTCATTTTTTTTCCTTTCATATGTGTACACATGGGCGTAAATTGAAATATGTATCACATTTGCATATAACTATATGTATTTAGTTATCAGAACATGACAATGACAGATGACAAAGAGAAACTAAGAAAGTCATATATGCAAGTGTTATATTTTATACATTTTCATTTAAATCAAAATAACTCAGAGTTACTGCTGTCCATATTTATTCATACTAAGCTCAATGATTTCTTTAATGTACATGTCAGTGTGTTTTATTTGTTTTCATATTTAAATCTAACAACACATTTGGTTAAATTGAGAAATCAGTGTTAGGACATATATTTGGATGAATTATTGTGACAGTATAAGAAATGAAAATACTGTTCAATTTCATGTCATACTTCAGTAATGATGAAAAGTACAAAATAAATATAAAACATTTGTCTCAACTTGTCTACAATGTTAGCCTTAATAATGCATCTCTCAGCATTACATTGATACTGAAAAAATAAGTTTATTCTAAGTTTTGGAATTTTATTAACTAAATATTGAAAACAGCATTCATTATGGAAGCAAATCAAATTAGCGATGAGAACATTAAAACTTCTGTACAGTGCTTAACATTAAATGTAGTAACATTGTCTTTCAGAAAATATGTCACAAGATTCTGTTCAAAACGCTTAATAAATATTAGCTTTAGTTTCAGACTGCTTTTTATACTAACTCTCCCGGCCGTGACTGACTGAGCTGGAAAATCCTGCCCCCCGGAAAAACTCCTGCGGGCGCCCATGCAAGCATGTGAATGAAACCTGAATGCAATTCATGGTTTGTTTTGGAAATCTTGCAATACAGCAGCACATTAACTTTTTATCATGTGGAGGCAATTAATGCGCCTTGCCTAATGAATAGAATATATTTACAGTAAAATATCAATATCAGTGTAAGTGGTGTAGCAAGAAATCTGGCTCCTATTCACCCAAAGACTTATTGATAGGGTCCACTCCCAATAAAGTTTTTCTGATGGTATTTTAGGCTCCTTCACACCCCACACCCCAGGTTGTAGGGGATGCTATTCCACTTTCTTTCAAGAAATTAATTTGAAATGGAACTGATTAGGTGACAGTAAGAAATGTCCAATGTTAGCCAAATTGTCAACCTAATAAAAAATGGTTGGTATTTTGGTCTCAGTCTTTCGCAAAATGTTGGTTGTCATGTTGAACGATACATCAATATCAATGTAAAATTGTTCAAACAATTGATTTAAAATGGAACATTGAGATTATGCTGTCTAAAATATTCAGCTTTTGGCAACATTTGCCCCCTTCCCCCCCCCCCCCTTCATTGAAGGGATTTGGTATTAACCTTTGGCCAATTAAGGAATGTTCTATCACCTTATATCAATTCCGACGTAATAATTATCAGGTAATCGATAGCAAAAGGAATTTATGTAAAGTTGATCAAGGAATTCATTGCAACTAGAATATTTTAGATGACGCAGTGTGAAATGGGCAATATTTGCAAAATAATCGTTACCCACACCCCTGGTAAAATGGGGAAGATATTTTCGTCTTAATCTTTGGCAAAATTAAAGCTGCCGTGCATAACCTCATATCAATTTCGACGTAAAATGTATCAAGGAATCGATTGGAAAAGGAATTTTTGAGATGACGTTGTGGGAAATGTGCAATATTAACAAAATATTGTTGTGTGTATCCCGATACTTCGTCTTCGCCTAATTGTAGAAATATTTGTAAAAATACCTACGTCACCGATTTACTGGTTAAGTTGAACACAAGATAACTACTGTTATAGTTCAAATCGAAAGTACTAGTAAAGTTCGCATTGTGTCACTAACCAACAGAATATTACAGGCATAAATGTGCCACGGTTAGATTAAACAGATTGCTCCATACGAGGCCATTTGTTTTGATCACGTGACAATATGGCGTCGGCGTTCACCTGACTTAGTATAGCGGAGTGCAACGCAGGGAGCATACTAAGCAGGGAACCAGACTAGTCAAAGTCGCTGCAAGGAAAATGTAGTTGTATGACTTGTAGCTCTTTCCTGAGTATAACTCGAACCAATGAAGATATTTTAATTAAACTTTGCCGGTGTATATATTTACAGTCATACCCAATGCCCTCAAGGTCAATATGACATCAAAGGATAATGCATGTCAGTTCAGTGGCATGTTTCTTTATCCAGGCTGTTACTTTTTAGCTCCTACGCATACGTTGCTGAAACTTTACCCAAGAGCTAACACAAGCATGGATTCCATTCGATTTTATAATAGACGCACTAAAAACTTATAAGTTTTAAGTTATTTATATTTTTAAAAATTGTTTGAGCATTTGAAAATCTCCTTAAAAACGCGCTAAAGATTTTCTCTGGTTTTCATGCATTTTTTATTTTATTGTGCGTTTGAAATTTTCTACGGAAGCTCGTTAGCGCCAGGTGAAAAACAAAATTAAATTTGAGTTTTTAACGCGATAATATTGCGTTGTAAACAAGATAACATTGCGTTTTTACGAGATAACATTGTTAAACACGAGATAACATGGCGTTATGACGTGATAGTATCGCATTATTGTGAGATTGTATTTTGTTATCACGAGATAACATTGCGTTATTGCTACATCATATTGCGTCATTATAAGATAGGATTGAATTCTGATGCACAGGAATTAACGTTTAGACTGATTTATAGAACTTTGACAATATTAGATTTTAGATTAAACGTGACACAAAATGTATATTAGAATTTTATAATCATCAAATCGTAATA
Source organism: Megalonaias nervosa (assembly GCA_016617855.1). Lineage (NCBI taxonomy): Eukaryota > Metazoa > Mollusca > Bivalvia > Unionida > Unionidae > Megalonaias > Megalonaias nervosa. The sequence goes on from JAECUM010068500.1 coordinate 4,150, forward strand.
AGCAGACGCACATTGCAAAGAAAACTGAAGAAATTTCGACTCCACAGGAAGAAAAAAAAAAAAGATCTCATTCAGGAGGCCAGACGTCTGGTTCTTGCACGGATACAGATGGACGTACACAAAATGTTTTTGTGAGGTTCTTATTGTTGATCGCGAAACTGCCAGAGTTCTGTTGCAAATTAATAATTCTGAAGGGATTCAAGCCGCCGCTTGAGACCCATTCTAGTCATAAACTAAAGCCACGCGGAATATTCAGTAATGGATGAGTTGATGGATTTTCGCGACATACAGTTAGGTTACAGGCTAGTGATGGAGGAAATTCCCGTAGTATTGCTTATTATTTCATAGAAGCAGTTTACTGTAGGAAAAGATGCCCTCCAATATGTTACGTATCGGCTCGTTCAAAAGTAACAAAAGAAAAGAGTGAAGACAACAAGCTTTGTAAGTTTTAACAAAAATAATTTATTTCCCTAGAAAACACGGTGCAAAGATGAATATATGAAATAGGACTTACGGTTTGTGAAGAAAATCCAAACATTTATCCTAATACTGAAAAAATACAGGTTCGAATCTTGATGACGTTCCAAGATGGAGGATGACGACGTCAGGTGAAGTCTTTACACAAATGTCCAGAATTTCACGTTGAACCATAATTTGTACTGTACTATTCCAAATTAGGGTGAATTTCACTCAATGTCTTTGTCCTAAACCACTTGTGTAGTTCTCCAGGAAAAATAAATTATTATTTTAAAAGAAGATGAACTCCTATAGCTGTCATCTATAACAAGGCACATCTCGAGCTCTACAGATGTAAAGAAAAATAAACTCTTTCCAGCACAAGAAAAAATAATACCTTCCTCTCAAGGTATAAGAACGACTCTGACTATTTCACAGGGACCTAAGTGTTTAAAAACCGAACCAAAACGTCATTTCATGCACACGCACGAAGAACGCATGGTTATTTCATCATCTAACAATCGCAGTACACGATGTCATCACGTATGCTTAGGAAATGACCTTGGCCACAACCAATCGTTTACGCCGGTTGTTTATCCAGTCGGCAATCTAAAATAATGCTTACGCAAGCCGAGAGTCATATTTACGTTCTAAATAAACACGATGTTTCTTTCAAAAATATCAGATCCCGTGAACATAATCATCATCATAGTAAAATATAATGATACAAAAATGAAATAAAAAGAATTCAAATTTTAACACACAAGTAAATTAAACTACATAGTCGTAACAAATATTTCATACTAACATGGGAATGGAGGATACTATCTTACATAAAATGCAAACTTTTCTCAGAAATCACCAAGATTATCGTGCTGGTGATAATAGTGTTGTACGCGGAGACAGCAGGGCAGATCAGCGTGTTGAATTCTGGTGAAGTGTCCTCAAGTGAAAATATTCGTATATTAATAATACTCACATGAATAATTTCTAAGAAGCAAAATCTTAACAAATCCTTTTCCATATAGTAACTATCTTGTTGCATTAGTTAGAATATATCGATCCAGAATTTAAGACATTGATTTTTGAGGACATTCCGGCAGAATTCAACACAAAACACTACTATTTACCCGAGAAAATCTTACATTTTGAGCAAAACGGTATCCTCCACTCCCATGTCAGTGCCCAATATTCGAAGGCAATTTTTCCGATACTTAACCGCTTCTGTGAAATAATAGGCAATACTAAGTGCCATTCCTCCACCACTAGCTTGTAACCCTGTATGTCGCAAACATCCTTCAACACATCTAACAAATGTATATTGCGTATGGTTTTAGTTTATTGTTAGAATCCTTATGCCACGTTCATTTTCCTTCGTAACTTTCTCAAATGGTGGTCTTCATCTCTCCACAAGAAAGTCAAAATAGCAGCTATTAGCTGTTTGTGTCTGGCCGTAGGTCTTTTCTTAATGTCAAAAATGAGATATTTCTATTCTTGTTAATGCTATTTTATTGTTTATTTCCTTTATGTTTATATTTGTTCATCATCAATATTTCCTTTAACAAATAATGCATCTACAAGAATTCTTTCCAATTGTTGTTGTGGCTTCTTTTGTATTCGTCTTCATTTTGTCGGTGGTATTGATTTTGGCTGTAGTATTGGTTTCAGTGGTAAAAACTGGTTTTGTCATTGGATTTTGATATCGTACTGGTGTTAATTTTTGTTCACTTAATAGATTTTTACTGGTTTTGGTGTCGGTATTTTACTATTTTATGAGCTGATATCATTTTATAAAATAATTATTTAATAATTTATATATTTAATTTTTTATAATATGATGATATTCACCATATTAATGTAATATCAATAGTATTTTGATAGCATGATCTCTGACTAAATTTTAACAAATAGTGGTTTATTCATTGAGTGGAAGAGATTCAATCTCTGTTGTTTTTTTTTAAAAATGTTTAACTGTTTGATTGAGATTAGACCGACTTTCTACGTAATAATTCCATTTTGAGTGATGTAGAGATTATACATTTCTTTTAGGATCATTTACTGCGGAATAGATAACTCCAATTAGGTGCAAAATGTTTGCTTGATAGAGCTTCAATAAAGAAAAATAATTTCGCGAAAATTAAACTTAAATATTAATGTAAAGACCATTGATTAAAAAATTGCTTGAAATAAAAGTATAATATTTTTTATGTAGTATATAAAAGATGGACTATCGATAAACTGAAAGTGAAAAATTAGATAAAATTTGTTGCCATCAAATAACGCCCTTCTTTCCATGTTTTCGTTAAGATAAGTTCATCATACAAAAATCACAATAAAAATATGCTGATGAATGATAATGATCACATTTGTGAGTACTAAGTAATGAAGAAACAGACAGAAAATTAAACAAAAACAAACATTATCTAAACACAGAATAAAACGGTTGTATGTGACAGTATTATTGGGATAAACGCCAGTGGTAGACGTACTGAATCTGCTTAAACCGGGTTTATAAAAAAGACCAAGACGAATTAATTATTGTCCTCGGATATAACTTTTCTTAGAAATATCATTATATGCCATTCTACGGATTTCGATACGTCTCCTATTTATGCACAAAGTGAATTGTTTGAAATGCAAGATTATCTTCAGTAAAAAGAAGGAAACATTACAAAATAGTTTGTGGTGTATACTAGAGGACATGTGTCCAGTATTAATATTAATATATGTATAAATATTAATATTAATGTCTGTATATGAAGATGATTGTTTAACTTGCACTCTTTTGTTATTACCATGATTCAGATAATTTGAATGTAGCAAAAAATTAAAAATAAAAATTTTAATTAGAGAAAAAATAAAGAAACGTGTGCTATCATATGTTATTATTTTTAACTTACTTTATTTTGGTCTAAATAAGTTTTATTTTTAACTCGCAGTCTTGTGTTTATTCACAGGACCATGAATCATTTTTTTAAAAAATCATTATGACACTATTTTCTAATATTGCATGTTCTATTAAATATTAAACACCTATTATAGTGTTCATACAAAATTGTTTATCATAAACGTTTATTGATGATATAAACCATAGGAATAAAAAAATAATAAGTCAAATGAAGTGTTACGTATATGTAATTTAATTACTTATATGTTAGTTTTAAATTCTTTTTTATTTTAATTGTATTTCATTACAGTAATGATAACTTTATTCACTGGATTTGACATTTTTCCAGAAAATTCAGTTCAGTTCTGTTAAACCTGATAAACACGCAGTAGTTTGAAACTTTGTATCTTTTGGTGACCTAGATTTCAGAGCCAGTTTCAGCTCTGTTGTAAACAACTTTTTTTTATTTTTTTTTTAATTATTTAATCTTATAGTAAGATTCGTTCAGTACAATCGAATTCGTCCATGGCGGACGTGACAGCTGGCATATAATTTTACTACGTCGCTTGAAAGGAGGTGATCACGTGACCTATCAGGTGATCCGTTTTTGCGTTTTAGTTAGGGTCAAAATTGACTTTTCATAGTGATTTCTGGTCTGTCGTAATTCATACCTTCGGGCTCAAAGGTATTATTTTTGTTTTTGCCAGTCTGATTTAAATTTTTCTATTTCTCGGAAAAATAATTTTTTTTATCCTGGAATATACTTGTGCTCATCAGAATTCTTGGACAAAGACATTTACTGAAAATTATTCGGAATTCTAAAGCCGGAATATTATTCTTGGTGATTCAACAAGGAACTGTTGACACGACAACACAAAACAGGTTATCGAAGACGTCATCGCCTTCCATCTTGGAACTTTATTGGGATTCGAACTTTGATTCACTTAGAATTGTTTAGTGATAGGACTTATATTTTTAATTATTGGATTAATTTTTGGATTTGATTCATAAACCGTAAGTCTTTTTTCATATTTTTACCTTGTTTTTCTAGGGAAATTAATTATTTTGTTAAATTTACAAAGCTTGTTGGCTTCAATCTTTTCTTTGTTACTTTTGTACGAGCCTAGACACGTAACAAAGAAAAATTGGGGCGCTCTTCCTTGGGATATATGAATTTTGGCTAAAATATTTCAGAAAATTGTTTTTTGAAATTTAAATTCCCGTAGTTTTCAGAATATTTAAAATCCAAAGTATCATTTCACAATTTGTTTGAAATTTTTAGTGAAATCAACAGGCTTTTTCACAATGTCATCAAAAGTGGAGATCTTTCTTTCAAATCCTACTCAGGAGCAGTTGGTTTGTTTGAAAAAAGATGAATTGCTTTAACTTGCCAAAAAATATGATCTTTCTGAGGCAAAAACTTCTTTAACGAAGCAAGAAATAAAAAACATTTTGATCCTGTATTTGGTAGATAAACATGTTTGGATAAAAGTGTTTTGGTTTCGTTCAGTAGGTCTGTATCAGAGTCTGACATAAAAGTAAAGGAATTAAAATTAAAATACAAGATGGAATTAGAGTTAAGGAAGCTTGAACATCAGAAAAAAGAAAAACAGTTGCAATTTGAGAAAGAGGAGAAGGGAAACAAATGCAGTTGCAATTTGAGAGAGAGAGAGAGAGAGAGAGAGAGAGAGAGAGAGAGAGAGAGAGAGATGCAATTGCAAAAAGAGAAGGATGAAAGGGAATTTCAAATTAAGTTAAAAGAAATAGAGCTGGGAAATGACAAGCACATTCACACTCCACATACAAATTCAAGTTTTGATATTACAAAGAATATTAGGTTAGTGCCCCCTTTCAGAGAAAAAGAAGTAGACAAATATTTTCCTCGTTTTGAAAAAGTCGCTGAAAATTTGAAATGGCCAAGGGAGCATTGGACTCAATTACTGCAATGTGTACTTATTGGTAAAGCTAGTGATATTTACCATTCAATGTAAGTTCATCAAAGTGCTGACTATGATTTGGTTAAAGAATGCATCTTAAAGGGTTATGAGTTAGTCCCTGAGGCTTATCGGCAAAAATTTAGGAACTATAAAAAAGATGCTGGACAAACTCATGTCGAATTCGCAAGAGAAGAAGAGCAGTTATTTGAGAGATGGTGCTTAGCCGAGAAAGTTGAACAAGATTATGAAAGTCTCAAACAACTTGTATTACTTGAAGAGTTCAAGAATTGTGTCCATAGCGACATTAAGACTTATTTTGAAGAGCACCAGATCGAAACCTTGGAAAATGCTGCTCGTGCTGCTGATAAGTATTTCTTAACTCATAAAGTTTCTGTTGTAGGCAAGTCTTTCACTCAGCAGTCTACTGGTAAGAAGGTATTTCAGCCTAATACGACTCCTTCTAAAACTCAGTCTGGCACAACTTTTAGAAATCAAGCTTCTGATAAGCTTGATTCAAAATCCTTGTCTCTTCCTATGTGTACCTATTGCAAGAAAAAAGGACACGTTATTTCTGTTTGCTTCAAATTGAAATATAAGCATCAGAATCAAGATAGGCCTATCCCAAATGCTCTTATTTCTAAGAGGTCAAGGTCACGGTCATGTATTGAAAGCAATACATTTGTTGGGTCTCAAAAACCCCAGTCTGATTTTATTATGGAGAATTATGAACCATTCATGTCGAAGGGTTCTATATCACTCTTGGGTGATTTGGCCAATCCTATCCCTATTAAAAGTTTAAGGGACACAGGAGCTTCTCAGAGTCTTTTACTATCAGGTACTTTGCCTTTTTCTGAGAAGTCTTCTTCTAATGAGAGTGTTCTTATTCAGGGAGTAGAGTGAGGCTTTGTCAATGTTCCTCTCTGTTCTGTAAATTTGTGATCAGACTTAGTTTCAGGACCTGTGACAGTCGGTATAGTGTCTAACCTACCCGTTGAGGGCATTCATTTGTTGCTAGGAAACGACCTAGCTGGAGACAAGGTTGTGCTTAATCCACTTGTAACTGACAAGCCTTCTTTGGATCAGAAACTTGATCCTATTGAAAAAGAATACCCTGAGTTATACCCAGCTTGTGCAGTTACCAGAGCTATGGCAAACAAAACTCTTGAGAATGATTTCGATAAGGAAAATATTCCTTTAGCTGATACCTGTATTGGTCAGACTTTTGATGAGGTCACTTTCATTCCTTGTTTGGATCAATCAAAAGGTATTGATCACAGTGATCCTCTTTTAACTACCCATTCTCTTTTATCTAATCAGGGTGACAAACGACAATCACTTGTCGTCAAACAGGAAAAAGATCCTGAAATCTCCTGTTTGTTTCAAAGGGCCATTAGTGAAACTGAAGCCACTGAAGTACCTGTCTGTTATTTCATTAAAAATGGAATTCTTATGAGAAAATGGAGACCTCCCGAAGTATCTGCTGGTGACGAGTGGTCAGTGAACTATCAAATTCTAGTTCCAAAATCTTACAGACAGGAAATACTTAGTCTGACCCATGAAACTCCTTTGGCTGGTCATTTAGGGATTAATAAGACTTATCACAAGATCTTCACTCACTTTTATGGGCCAAAAATCAAAAGTGATGTTTGTAAATTTTGTAGATCTTGTCATAATAGTCAAATAGTAGGAACACCCAATCAGAAGATACCTAAGGCTCATCTGCAACCTATTCCTGCATTTGACGAACCATTTAGTAGAATTATGGTAGATTGTGTTGGTCCCTTACCTAAGACTAAGTCAGGCAACCAATATTTGTTGACCATTATGTGTGTGTCAACAAGATTCCCAGAGGCAATTCCTTTGAGGAATATAAAACCTAAAACTGTAGTAAAAGCTTTGATAAAGTTTTTTACTCAATTTGGCCTTCCCAAATCTGTCCAATCCGATCAAGGATCAAATTTTATTGCTGGAATTTTCCAGCAAGTTATGCATGAATTAGGCATTCAACAATTCAGATTTTCTGCCTATCACCCTGAGAGCCAAGGGGCTTTAGAAAAATTTCATCAGACTTTGAAAAATATAATTTGATCATATTGTTTTGATACGGGTAAAGATTGGGATGAAGGCATTCATTTGCTGTTGTTTGCTGTTAGGGAGTCAGTTCAAGAATCTTTATGATTCAGTCCCTTTGAACTAGTTTTTGGACACACTGTGCGTGGACCATTGATGTTGTTGAAAGAGAAACTTCTTTCTAATGAAGAAACTGAACTTAATCTTCTTGATTATGTTTTTAATTTTAAGTATAAGTTGTCAAAGGCTTGTGAGGACACAAGAGCGAATCTGCACTCTACTCAGTCAAATATGATATTAAGGTATGATAAAAACTCAAAGGAAAGGAGTTTTCAGCTGGTAATAGAGTTCTGGCTCTCTTGGCCATTCCACAAAATCCTCTTTAGGCCAAATATTATGGTCCTTACACGGTTGAAAAGAAAGTAAATGATTTAAATTACATCATAAATACCCCTGGAAGGCGAAAACAAAAACAACTTTGCCACATTAAGATGTTAAAGGAGTATATTGAGAGAGATAGCCAGGTAAATCATGCAATTTAGTTGTACCTGTCCAACTCACTGAGGAATTAAATGAAGGAATTCAATTGGACTTTACTGATTCTGGAGCAACAAATCTTCGGAATTCGGAAATTATGACTAATCTGGACCAGAAATTTCTACATTTGCAACAACAAGAAAGGAATGAACTTGAACAATTATTATTTGCATATGAGCACTTATTTCTAGATGTTCCTACGAGGACAAACAAAATTTTTCATGACGTTGAAATTGTGAATTCCAAACATGTAAAACAACACCCATACAGGATGAACCCTCTCAAACAGGAATACTTGAAATAGGAAATTCAGTATTTGTTGGAGAATGATTTCAAAGAGCCCAGTAAAAGTGACTGGAGTTCACTATATATACTTGCTCCGAAACCAGATAAAACTTTCCGTATGTGCATTGATTATAGAAAGGTGAACAGTGTGACTATAACAGATTCATTTCCATTACCAAGAATCGATGACTGCATTGATAAAATTGGAAATGCCAGGTATGTCACCAAATGTGACTTTTGAAAGGATTTTGGCAAATTCCACTAACGGAAAGGACAAATGAAATTTCGGCATTCGTGACTCCAGATGGACTTTATCAATATAAAGTGATGCCATTTGGGATGAAGGGTTCACCAAGTACCTTTCAAAGTTTGATTAATACGATTACCTCTGGTCTAGATAATTGTGATGCTTACATTGATGATGTCATCATCTACAGAGACACCTGGAAAGATCATCTAGCAACAATTCGGAAATTCTTTGACAGACTCACTGATGCAAATTTGACAATCAATTTATCCAAAAGTGAGTTCTGCCGTGCTTGTGTAACATTTCTCGGACATATCGTGGGACATGGACAAGTTAAACCTATAGATGCTAAGGTCAAGGCTATCTCTGATTTCCCTGTGCCTGTCAGTAAAAAACAGCTGATGCGGTTTTTGGGTACGGCTGGATACTATCAGAAATTTTGTTCCAATTTTTCTAATATTGCTCAAACCCGACAAATCTATTGAGCAAGAAAAATAAGATTCTTTGGACTGAAAAATGTCAGGAGACTTTTAACAAGATAAAGGCCATACTTAAAGGTACACCACTTCTTACAACTCCAAATTTCAGTCAATCATTTTAATTATCTGTTGATGCAAGTGATGTTGGGGTCGGAGCAGTATTGATTCAAGAAGATAGAAATGGTGTTGATCATCCAGTGTGTTATTTTTCTAAGAAATTAAATAAGCCCCAAAGAAATTACTCAACAATCGAGAAGGAATGTTTGGCTTTAATATTGGCATTACAGTATTTTGAAGTTTACATTAATTCAACTCCTTCTCCGATTGTTATGTTTAGTGATCACAACCCCCTTAATTTCATCGACAAGATGAAAAACAAAATTCAGAGATTGTTAAGGTGGAGTTTGTTGTTACAGGAATATAATATTGACATCAGGCACATCAAAGGAAAAGACAATTTAAATGCAGATGCACTTTTCCGTGTTTAGAAATATTATTTCATGTACACTTGATATAATTCATCAGAGTTTTTCTATTGTAATTTTTTTTACCTCATGTATAATTGACATATGGCAAAAGGAAAGCTTCATCATATAAATCTCTCCTTTTCTTTATGGGGGGAAGTGTTACGTATTTTATTTAATTACTTGTGTCTTAGTTTTAAATTCTTTTTTATTTTATTTTTATTTCATTATATGTTATTGTAATGATAACTTTATTCACTGGATTTGACATTTTTCCAGAAAATTCAGTTCAGTTCTGTTAAACCTGATAAACACGCAGTAGTTTGAAACTTTGTATCTTTTGGTGACCTAGATTTCAGAGCCAGTTTCAGCTCTGTTGTAAACAATTTTTTTTAATTTTTTTTATTTTTGAATCTTATAGTAAGATTCGTTCAGTACAATCGAATTCGTCCATGGCGGACGTGACAGCTGGCATATAATGTTACTATGTCGCTTGAAAGGAGGTGATCACGTGATCTATGAGGTGATCCGTTTCTGGGTTTTAGTTAGGGTCAAAATTGACTTTTCATAGTGATTTCTGGTCAGTCTTAATTCATACCTTCGGGCTCAAAGGTATTGTTTTTGTTGTTGCCAGTTTGATTTAAATTTTTCTATTTTTCGGAATTAATATTTTATTTAAACTGTAATATACTTGTGCTCATCAGAATTCTTGGACAAAGACATTTACTGAAAATTATTCGGAATTCTAAAGCCGGAATATTATTCTTGGTGATTCAACAAGGAACTGTTGACACGACAACACAAAACAGGTTATCGAAGACGTCATCGCCTTCCATCTTGGAACTTCATGGAGATTCGAGCTTTGATTCACTTAGAATTGTTTATTGATAGGACTTATATTTTTAATTACTGAATTAATTTTTGGATTTGATTCATTTCAATTAGGCCAGCTTTTTAGTGCACACAATGGTGTAATAAATTAGTACATAGGTAATGATGTCAACACTCTTATTTCAATTTTGATTCACAACCCGTTCCATAAAGTTGATAAAGAATTACTGAATTAGATATTTAGTTTGTAAAAAGTGGCTATAAAATGACAGGCACCTAGACACTGACATATACATATATACATATTGGTTGCTCTGATATCGGAGCTGGGAAAAAAGTGTGGTTACGCTTGGTAAGGATGAAAATGTTATTGGTTATGATGACGAATTCTGTCTTCTTGGTAGACTGGCAATAAGAAGAACACAAATTGTGACCTGATTATTCAATTTAAGTTAGGATAATAATACAGTTCGTTTTTTCTCTCATGCAATTTGTGTAAATATAAAGAAAACAAAACTGAATAATCAAACAGGTGATCAAGATTGCTTAACTGAATCGAATGTGGAGAAAATTTGTTAAACGAAAACCCGTGGTACAATGTACAATGTCTGGACATTGGATATGAGTGAAAATAAGATTTTTTTCAAGCTATTTAGCAAAGGATAACACAAATGCTTTATGTATAGAGACACTTATAGCAGTTATAAAAACTAGAGTAGCAACAATCCATGATTATAAATTTGTAACCTTATTTTAAATATATTTTGCAAATAAAAGCTCCAATAAAATAAATATCAGTTACTACTTTTGCCCACCCATACTCACCCCAGCACAAAAGTAATATTTTATAGGACTGTAAATGGTAGAACAGAAAACGTAAATGTGATAATTAATGAACCACAAGCGACAGAAGACAATGTCTTATAGTATTATTGAAATAATCCGTAATCTTGATAATTTTGCTTTATTACATTCTAAAATTGAAGATGATGA
>JAECUM010068502.1:0-17339 GCA_016617855.1 Megalonaias nervosa
CTTTTGTATTTCCAGAGAAAACATTCACTTGAATTCAATAATTTGAAGAAAATAAAATTCAGCCCAAACTGGTCACCACATAATACAACTTAAAGTGCTAGATGTTAAAGCACGACTGATAAAATCCTTATTCTGACTTATTTCTTTGAGGGCACATATACTGCATGGCATATTTTGTTTTATTCCTTCTTTTAATTTAATCATGGTAATTAAACTTTACATATACGGTAGAGGAATGTCAGGTGTTAACCAGCCGAGTTTCTTTGGCGGAAACGGAGATGCAATTTTGTTTGCAGAGAAAATTACACAGCATTTACAGTGATCATTCATGGGAATTAAGCTAACTGGTGACAATTAGTTTTTAATAGTATTGTTGTAGTGGTTTAACAAAATCTGAAATTTACGTGAATAATCTTTAACCATAGCATTCTATTTACTGAAGAAAAAAACTGTTGTGTGATATTAATTATTTCATCCAGTGCCGGATTTAGACATAGCGAGGCCCTAAGCTATGGGAAGCTGTGGAGGCCCAATTTGATATAAAATAAATTTGAGAGGCGCCTTCAGACTGTGAGTTTAGACTGTGAGGCCCTAAGCTGTAGCTTGTTTAGCTTATGCCTAAATTTCGTCACTACAGTGTTCGCAAGTGACAAAATAAAATATGGCATCTGTGGATTGCATACGTTATATCTATTTGTGTATGGTTTGTTGTTTTTTTTTGTGTGAGAAATGAAAATTGACAGATATAATGTAATAATCAGGAGTTCTCTGCGAAAAATCGGGGAGATATTACGAGATCGGGAGGTAGGTGTGGTTTTCTCCCGGCTTGGGAGTTGACAGGTATGAACTGTCCGGATTCGTGGAATTTCAGTCAGGGCTTATGAATTTATTTAAGTCACCAGCCCGGGGCTTGTGCCTAAAAAAATTTTTTCTTTGAACACTGACCAATACAATACATAGACTGTTATACCAGACATGTATATATTATCAGATCTGTCAATACGCTAACTGTAGCCTGTATGTAAAATACACTGTAATTGAATCATAAGAAGGAAGCTCGTGAATGTTTAAATTAATTACTTATGATTTCTGCTTTGCAGATTTATTTGTGGGTCTTTTTTTGTTAATGCTTAAGTTACGACCGATGAAAACCGTTCCCCGGTAATGGATATTGTTTCACACAGAAGTCGGTCCCCGCCCAGAATTCAGTATTATATCTGTGTTTCAGTATTGGATGTATATTTTCAAGATATTAATCCTTAGGTGGTGTGTGTGTGTGTGTGTGTGTGTGTGTGTGTGTGTGTGTGTGTGTGTGTGTTGGGTGTAGGTAATGAATGTCATTTAAATATAATACGATTGAACCTCATCTTTCTTAAATGAATTTATTGCATTGTGGTAAATTTTTAATTTTTACATTGGGTACCATCACTTAATCCTTATCACATTTTTACACAGCACACAATGTATAAGTATTTATTTTAAAATCATATTGCTTTTATTTAAATTCCAAAATATGAAATATGAGCACCTTCTTACTGTTGTACTTTTCTGCTTTCAGGCCTTAAACACATTGTTAACACACAATTCAACAGATATAGTTATGAGCATATCTCGGAAGCAGATTCATCTTTTGAATGTGCAACCCAAATCTGGTCTCCTTCTGTCTGTCTCGTTCGCCATGTTTCTGTTTGTATTCGAGAAATGGCTAGTATTGCGTCACGGGAGCACGTGATCTGTCGTCTCATTAAAACTCGGAAATACTCGGCAATTTACGGAATTGTGGTATCTTCCGCGCAAAATAATCACTACCCGCCTACAGTATTTAATTTATAAATATTACAGTTGAATTAAAATTGTAGAGAATTACATACATAAAAGGAAAAGTTTTATTTCTGGTCTCATTTAAACAATGAAATTTAAAACGTTATTTTTGTGTGGATATTGCTTAAAGTGCATTTAAAACAATGAAAATCAGATAGTTTTGTTTCAATGGCTATTGCTTAAAAAGCATCTAAAACACAATGAAATGCAAGAAAACAGGATACAATGATAATTCTGGGCTAAATATTGTTGATATCTTCAGTGATGCATGCATTTTTCTTGATAGCAGTATACATGGGCGCCCACACATAAGGACAAGGTGGATTTTCACCTCTAAATGTGTTTTTAGCCTATATCCATAAAACTAAATAGCTGACGACTACATGTTTGCCCCCCCCCCCCCCAAATTCTGCTGCCGCTCCTGGCAGTATACCATAAGCTAATGCCTAAAAATTCAAATTCCCTAGCTCTTTCAAAAGTTATCGTTGTTTTGGTCTCTTGCTAATATCTGGCCTGTCTCATGCATCCCGTCATAGAGGACAACAGAAGGATGCATCATGTACTCCACAGAGTTACTAAAAACCTCCTTTTGCCTAATTACCTGCGGCAGTGTTGTTGAAACTGGTAATCACATTAGTACGGATTAAAGATCGTTGTTTTTGCTATAATTGGTTAATTGATCATTATGTTTTCACACATATTATTGCATAATCAGGACGGAAAGTAATTTGACGATGGTTGATTGTTATGGGTTTTGACGCCATTATTCAGCACATGACAGGCTATACATCGTGACCAGTATATTTGATGGAGGGAACTTACACCTAAGTTAAACAGCATGTTCTTAGCACGCGTACATCTTTAACTAGTTACAACACAATATATGCTGAGGTCCTTGATTCTGATACTGAATATATACTATAGTGAAAGAAGACGCCATATTAAAGAATCATCTCACTGAAATGAGATAGACTGATTTTCGACAACTATCAAACCAACCTGCCAACAAAGCCTTGTTTGAACATATTTTGAAAGTTCTATCCCTTCAGCTGTTTATTATTTATCTATAAAATGAATACCCGCTGATACTGCCGACTTTTATGTCGTATAATTGGAAGCCTGGTAGTAGCTGTCGTATAACTGGAAGCCTGGTATTAGTTGGCATTTTTCATACAGATTATGTTAGCGGGAGGGATGACATCCTTGGGTAACGATCGTGCTATTGCTTGCGCTTTGACGCTAAAAATCCTTGAGTACGTGGACACGTTTTTCCATTGCAGGAATATCATCATGTGTAAATGTGTACAAAATGTGAACATATTTTATTTTCAAGACATAGATTTCTTATCAATGGGATAAAAAAGCACGTTATCTGTAGTTTCATATCGATTTCTAAATCACGATATCGCCAGTGTCCAAAATTTGCTTAGGAAGTGGACTCTATGAATCAAACATTACGCGCGATTTCCATATTATGCTTTCGTACCAACTCTCTACAACTGTAACTTTTACGTGATAGAAGTCAAGTAGTGGAATCAGACATTATAGATGAAATATTGAGAATGAAAAGATTTATGGATTGGCAATTATTTAAAAAATCTTTTATGTTCACGTTGATTCCAGTTGGGAACATCTACATCAAAGAATCAGCTGTTTGATCCATTTAAAATATACTTTGTCGCTAATTATCCATTTCAATGATACTATGTCATTAATAGTCCATTTAAAACGATATGCCATTAATATGCCATTTAGAAACATACTCTGTTGCTAATTACACTTTTCTGTGTTTACTTAGCGTTTAATATCCAGGATTACATACTTTTATGATTTTTACATTCTTGTGTTTATTTCATTATAGATATGTTCGTGTGTGTTGTGTGTGTGTGTGTGTGTGTGTGTGTGTGTTTCTTTAATTTATTTTTGAACAACGCTTTTATACAGTTCAAGATTCGCTATAAATGGAAACGTAAATTCACATATAACATACGCTAGGTTTATTTTGATATTAATAGTATATTTCTGTGAAACGTTTTAATTGACATTTACTTAGCACATAGAACGTTGATTTAAAACAGATCACTTTGATTTGTCTTCGCACAGAATTCTTTGTCTTAGCACTGAGTACTTCAATTTGTCTTGGCACAGAGTACTTTTATTTCTCTTGGCACATAGTACTTAGATTTGTCTTGGCACAGAGCACTTAGGTTTGTCTTGGCACAGAGTACTTTGATTTGTCTTATCATAGAGTACCTTGATTTGTCCTATAACAGAGTACCATGATTTGTCTTAGCACAGAGTACCTTGATTTGTCTTATAACAGAGTACCAGGATTTGTCTAAGCACAGAGTACTTTGATTTGTCTTAGCACACAGTACCATGATTTGTCTTGGCACAGAGTACTTTGATTTGTCTTAGCACAGAGTACTTTGATTTGTCTTACCACAGAGTACTTTGATTTGTCTTAGCACAGAATATTTTGATTTGTCTTAGCACAGAGTACCATGATTTATCTTGGCACAGAGTACTTTGATTTGTCTTGGCATAGAGTACTTTGATTTGTCTTGGCACAGAGTATCATGATTTGTCTTGGCACAGAGTACTCTGATTTGTTTTAGCAAAGGGCACTTATAGGTAGGAGGCACAAATATATCTATATGAATCCCAAGTTGAAAAACTTGGATAAATTAGTAGTAAAAAGGCACTCTGCTGGGAAAAAAAAGTGTTATAGATTAGAGCAGTCGAGGAAGATTCGACGTCTGAAGTCAAAGCAAGCGTAATTCAACTATTGATCAAAAACTGGAATGCCCACTGACATGCGTCTGTATTAAAAACGTATATAGTAATTCAGCCCTATGATTGTCCAGTCAGTCGTATTGCCAGCCTAATCGGGGTTCTATTTTTCATTTCACTGATTAAATACCAGTCTTTAAAGATGTGACATCCCAGTTTATGTAAAGGTGTGATCTGTGCTCGATCATATACCGTATACATATGTATGTTGGTGAAGTAAGCAGGAAATCGAAGAACAAACGCATTTGCTTGGACAGTTTGTTCTTAACTTTATTTAGTTTTGTATTTATTAGGAAGTCAATAAAGTTCGCCTTCTCCTATTAGTTTTGAAACTAGCGGGGTACAGAGTCAAATAAATATGAACAGGGTCCGTGACTTGATTTCAAAAGGTATGCTATTCAGATGTTGAAAAAGGTAGATTATGTTTTCTAGGTTATGTCCATTGGGGTTATTACCATTAAAGTTACGACCATTGGAGTTATGACCAGTAAGATTATGACCATTTGGGTTTTTACCATTAAAGTTATGACCATTAGGGTTATGACCAATAAGGTTATGACCATTGTGGTTATGACCATTAAAGTTATGACCATTGGGGCTAAGACAATTGAAGTTATGACAGTTGGAGTTAGGACCATTAAGGTTATGACCACAAAGGTTATGACAATTGGGGTTATGACTATTAAGTTTATGACCATTGGGGTTATAACAATTGAGGTTATGACCGTTAGGGTTATGACCATTGAGGTTACGACCATCAAGGTTACTACCATTAATGTTATGACCATTAAGGTTATGACAATTGGGGTTATGCATTATGACCATTAAGGATATGCATTATGACCATTGGGATTATGACCATTGGGGTTATGACCATTGAAGAAAAACAAGTACACATCATATAATAATCCAGTAAATGGTTAAACATAACAAAGACACGCCACTTATAACCAGATAAGTGCGTAACATCCATTTAGGTTTAAAATAATTCGGATTCCTTTGTAATGAATAGTTGTTCCACTTGCTGTCAACTGCATATTGAAAATATTTTGTACTAACTTAATTATGATATGGAGGTTTTTATAAATATACCTGATAGTTTAGACAATAAGCTGGTATTAATTGGAAAGCGAAAGTAAAATAATATTGTTTTATTACTCAATAGAAAGCATCGCTAGCCCGTGCCAGGCACACTAATGGCTAACAACAGCACACTAATGGCTAACAATGCTGCACGATCAGCCATCCGTATCCAGCCAGACTGTTTATACTTCGTTTATAACATAGCAGTGGATATTTTATTTGAATGATATTTTCAATGCCATGATTGTAATACATCTGTCATGGCGTTTGCTTGATGATTTAAGGCCATTTGCAATTTGTTCAAAGTTAAGTTGGCATGTGAACTTTAATCCTTTCGTTTCCTCATATATTCATTGCCAAATAAGCATTACATTCTCGAACTCTGTGCAAAATGTGCAGTTACGAATATGCGCTTGTTAATTGTCGCCTTGTTAGGTGCGAATGGATTAATGTTTAGTCTAGAAGAATATCTCTACATTTTGTGGTTGTGGGTTCAGCCCACACAGCAGTGATATGATAGTTTGCACTGCCTTGTTGAAACCTTTAGCTCCAAGATCCACGAACAAGATTGATAACTACAGCAGCAAGAACAATGATGACAACAACTTTTTCTTGAGGACCGCGTAACCTCAGGTTTAAAAAGACATGCATTGCTATATATTTGTATGGCAGAATAATCTTTCACGGTAACTTATCACGAAATTGACCATATGGGTCGTTGTTTCATTGAAAATGGCTGAGAGAACATGAATCAAGAAAAGCTTAATATTTCAAGTGGCTTATATGTGTAGCAATTATAGCATACACTCACCTTTGACCATAAATATCAATTTACATAAGATACTGATCCATACATAATGCTCACGGTAACCTCAATAAGGATCGATCCGGTGACCTAAGTGGTTAGAGCGTCCGCCTCGGATGCGGGAGGTCGTGGATTCGAACCCCGACCGAGTCATACCAAAGACTTATAAAAATGGTACTTGCAGCGGCCTAGCTTAGCGCTCAGCATTAATAGGTTAGTGTTAGGACTGTTCGGCCTGGTGTCAGGATAATGTGAGTGGGTGGGACATAATGCTTCATGTCTGCGGCATGATGCCCCAGTGCTAGATATCGCTATAAACTGCCACACTGCAGACTTCGTAGCGATATGACTCAAATTGTTAAAGCTACGTTAAAAATCCCAAAACACTTAAACACACCTTAAACAAAGTACACCGCAGAATTGCCATCACATAGTGGGCTTGTACAACAGAATGTACATTAATATGCATATGAATAATTCTTTTATTTCTGTAGAATAATGACAGAAATAGGCTAAAATGATGTAAATTTAGTTTATTTCATGGGAAAGTACATTTGAGGGAAGCTAAAAATAATACTTTTCAGTCGCATGCTATTTAATGACACTAGATCATAGAAAGTCATAAAGAAATACCAGCTGTGAACGAATAATCGATAAACCTCATGAAAGTTTTATTTCTAGCTAATTTGGCAAGTAATTACGTTTCTACTTAAGTATGCTATACAGCTTAGTCTCTCAGGACCACTATCTACTGAGATTGGAACTCCTCTCTAACCGAATCACTGTCTCGTATATATTCTAATTGATATTCAGAAAATTATCGTCTGACTTATTTTCCAGCAGTCAAATGCTTCAATCTTGAATATATTCCCCGAGGGAAGGACATTACTATCGTGAATTCCCAATGTCTCTATATGAGGAAATAGCAGTCGAGTCCTTGACTGGAAATCTTGTATTCCACATAGTGGGTACGGCTGGCGATTTCCATGATAATGGCATCTTGATATTGAATTTACACACACACACACACACACACACACACTCGCTCGCTCGCACGCACGCACGCACACTGCCGATACTTGTACAGGATCGATGGTAAAAACAAAGCAGCGATTTAAGCAATGTGTATAATGTATAAGATGGCTGTAACAGTACTTCATAAATAACGTCTCATGCAGCTTCTTAAGACCCGAGGTGTGTGTTCTGTAAAAATAGAAACATTTTAGCTGTACTGCACCCATGCATCTGGACGGATACCAAGATTAAAAATATAGATTGTTTACGCAGTCTGCACTGAACTTACATAAGTGTCCTGTTATGCAACGCTAAGGTTTTGTGCTATGATTATAAAGTGTGCAACGTTTACATAATTTGTTGTCATACATATTTTAGAGGCTTTTGCCAAAGTTCAATTAAACCTTGTAGGAAGTGACCGCTCTTTCATGACGTAAATTTCTGTCATCGTTACGGAAAAACAAACATTCTGTACACGGTGTATAATTGACGGTTAGAACGATATCGTTGTCTTAGCTATACAGGCGATGTGCTGCGAATAATGATAAATGCTATTTTACGCAACGCAGCCGCTTGTTACGAACATTGATTACTGCCAGGTAGAAATTGAAATGGGATCATTTGTTCCACACTTTATTTATTGTGCCGTCATTATAAATTTTTTTAAAAGTTTTGTCTCGATAATTGCGTTGTAATTGTCTCACTTTAGCATAATTTTAAATGACTTTGAATATAACTAAAATAATTGCAGGAAATATTAATTCTTTAACCAATTTGAGTGTAACTGACCATGGACCTGAAATATAATCAATTCAATAATTATAGTCGATGCAGCTTACTGTCGTCTTGTTATTTATCGAATACTTTATTGTATTATTTCTAATGATCATCATTCACACTCAGTAATACGCATAGATTTCAAATGTTTCCATCGGTCTTAAATTGAATTTCATCAATAACATTTAAAATTTGCGGACCCTCCTGCCCCCAACCCACCCACCGCCACCACCAAAGTTTATATGTCTGTCAAGAACACTGAGGGGAAACGCGGGTGCGCAAATAATCGCAGTCACTTTAAATAATTGACTTGGGCAGAAGTAAAAACGATTACCAAATTAACGCATATTTTTGTCAATAATTTTCCTCGGAAAATACGAGAAATAGCAATGTCAGTGTCCTCGAAGTTGTCAATGGAGCATTGGTGGAAGACAATGTTGAATTTTTTGTGCAAGTCCAATTAGTCCATAACTCACTTTGTAGTTGCCAACAGAGAGGTGCAGCGCCAAGGCCTGAATAAGTAGGAACGTAATGTTCCGCGAAACACTTCTCACGGAGGCAAACAAATTTAATTTAAAGAAAGAAATTTCTCTTCCGAGCAGTAAATATGCATTGTTATTGTGATGTCAGTTTTAACATTTGTTTCAGTTTTTTAAATCATTATTTTACGTACGAACTGTTTCTTTTTAGGAGAAAATGACAGCTACTGTGGCTTTGAATTGTGCCTGAAAGGACGTCTTAGTTTAAATATAAGCGAAATCGAAGGTTCATTTGGCTTTAAATAGGGCCAGTAAAAACATAGACATAATGTCAGCATCTCCTCGCGAAGTCTATCAAATTTTCTCTTTGCTACTTTTGTCACATTGGTGTAAACAAATGGGTCTTAACCTTCATAAATCATTGCAAAATTAAAGCAAATGTAACACTATTGACTGGGCAATATTGGGTTAAATTAGTAGGAGTGTTTGTTAATGCACTAGGTGATCACCAGGACCGGTCAAATAATTACTGTAGCAGCTCGGGTTAAAGTTTACAAAAGCTTGTCCTGAAATTGCCGGTTTTTTTTTTTTTTGTTTTTTGTTGTTTTTTTTTTGTTTTTTTTATTTTTTGGCTTCAATATGGCTTGTGTACTAACTGTATTAGCTGTTGACTGGGGAGCCCCTGATGTATATTAACAAAAACATAACTAACCTACTAATTGTATTAGCTCTTGAATGGGAAGCCCCTGCTTTATGTTAACAAATGTATAACTAACCTATTAACTGTATTAGCCTTTGACAGGGAAGCCCATGATGTATATTACCAAAACGATAAAGCAAACCAAGCTGATATTTTAGGAGAAAGAAGGAACCATGTCAATCTTGACGATATAGGAATAGAAAATAAAATCAGACCAGAATAATATTTTAGTCAAAACCGTACATGATTCATATACAACACACTTTTGCATCAATGAATGAATAATGGTGATGAAAACCTGTAAACCTGTTTGCATTTAAATCCTGAGAGAGAGAGAGGGGGGGGATAATCTGAGTTGGAATGCATTATACACATATTTACCTAGGTATTTTACAGTTGTTAAATCTTCATCTTGAGTAATTTAGTTGTTTGTACATGCTTGGTGTCTGCCAATAATAAGGGTCAATATACATGATTCTGTAACTGAGAGGTATAAAGGACAGATTAAAAGAAAATGTGATTCAACTTCCGTCTCATTATTTACACAAAATTCACATTTCTTTCGTGTCGTTCGTTTCCTACCTGTCTACCAGTCTCAATAACCGTTAATTTACTGGAAGCCTTTCTGTGGCTGGCATTAACAATTAGTCTAAGATAAGAAGTGGTTTCAAACATAACATTTATATGTTTATACATGTATGAAGTTTTCTTTGTAACTGCTGAACGCCAGTCAGATTGAAATATGTCTTCTAGTCATTGGTTATAAAGTCATAAAAAGGAAGATATAGGGACTGAATTAGGGTAATACCAGACTTCTCCAACTCCTGAGTTCAATAGAATAGTTCTCACATCAAAACCCAGTTTTATAAATTTTTTTCATTCGCAATCGGTAAGAATTAATTGGCCTATTATTTTGGAGATAACAATTATTTGTGTTTACCAATCTGAACCAGAATTTAATGATATGGATATATCTATTTAAATAAAATGGATATCAGGCCAACTCTCCATATACAAACATATTGTAGGTAGAAAGTTTCACATCTAGTAACCACTTGCAGTTTTTTTTGTTTTATGTACCAGTTCAACACTGTCTGCTTTCAAAAATCCCCAAACTTCACAGACATAAGACAAAATTGGAGATACAAAGAATCAAATAAATCACACATTATACTGAGTGGACATTTTTTTAGATTGTTAATATTACCAAGAAGTACAGTTATTGCTTTGATAATTTGCCAGGGTTTATAATGTTAACAGTATTAGTTAGAAGGCTGCTCAGTTGTTACGGACGTTTCTTCTTATTTTGGCATTGACAAGAGTGACGTCGATATTAAGCTTAATAAAGTATGAAACGTTTTATATTATAAAGATTGCAAAGGAGTCTCTATTTTTGAAGACAGTATTCTATGATTGCTATTAATTGTTTGAAAATTTCTCTCTCTCTCTCTCTCTCTCTCTCTCTCTCTCTCTCTCTCTCTCTATATATATATATATATATATATATATATATAAAGTTCTAATTCTTAATTAAACTGGTGAATTGAAAAGTAATGAAGATTGAAGTTTATTTTTCAAAATGCATCATTCTTCGCCAAAAGTTCATAAAATACGCTCAGAAAAAAATTAAAGTTGATGATGAGGGATTCCGAAATGTACGGTTGCTTATGAGGGATTCCGAAATGTAAGGTTGATGATGAGTGATTCCGAAATGTAAGGTTGATGGTGAGGGATTCAGAAATGTGGGGTTGATTACGAGGAATTCAGAAATGTAAGGTTGATTATGAGGGATTCAGAAATGTAAGGCAGAGGAAGACTCCACAAGTTCTAACGACACCGAATGTTAAACTTTCCATCTTCTTAGCTCAAATGCAATCGACACATCGTTACAAAACAATGTGTCACGGGTGTTTCTGCATTTGAGCAAGGAAGATGGAAAGTTTAAAATTCATTGTCGTTAGAACTCGCGGAGTTTTCTTACAAATTGTCTTATTCAGGAAATCAGCTCTTTCAATTTCCTTAGCATTCATTAACGAAGGGGTTAAGCTCAGATTTCCCGACGTAAATTCACAATTGTTAGATTGGAAACTATACTATTTATATTATTCGGTATAGAAAACTCTTCTGATGGTCTTGATGAATTGAATTTCTTCATTTACTTATGTGATATTGTTGTTGTGTTGGGTTTGACGCCATTTTTCAGCATACGATAGGCTATTATGGCGGTCAGTATTTGGTGGAGGAAGAACCCGGGAACGCCCCAGGAATGCACACAGAACCCGTGTTACGTTGCAGAAGGTACAATTTCCTTGCTGCATTTAAGTTTTAGCAAACAGCAAAGCATGTTACTTGCAGGCAATTTAACGTTCTCCTAACTAGAGTACAGTCTGATTCCCTAGGGTCATACCATCTCTGGGAAAGAGGTTTCCTTCCGGTCTTGAGACCGATTATTGCAATTAAATATTGGAATTTAGTTAGTTCCAATTATTAGCACTCAGATCCTTGGCTCCTGTTTGTCTTCTACTTGTGAATTTTGTCTTTAGAATTGAAATATATACAGGCACAATTAGGTCATATTTTAAATCCAGGCATCTTAGTTTGTAAATGACCTCATAATTCCAGTTTCCTATTGGCAGTTATATTCAAAGTTGCATCTTTGACGAAATTATTTTCTATCTTTAAGAAATCAAATTTACTTGTGAACGTTATGAATAAGCAACGAGAATTGGTTTTCATTCTGAGAATTAACTAATTTTAACACGTTGAAGATAAAGTTGTATATACATAACGTCAAACAATGTCAGGGTCAAAACGTCATATACAAAACGTCAAACAGTGTCAGGGTCAACCTTTATATAGATAACGGCAAACAATGTCAGGGTCAAAACTTTATATACGTAACGTCAAACAATGTCAGGGTCAAACTTTATATACATAACGTCAAACAATATCATTGTCAAAACTTTATATACATAACGTCAAATAATGTCAGGGTCAAAACTTTATATATTGGATAATATCATATGACAATATAAATTACTTATCTTCATTAAATCGCACACATGCCATGCTAGTTCAGTACAAATCTTGGATTTACATCTGTGTCTGAAATGTATATTGTACAGCTGACATGGAACTGTGTGTGTGTGTGTGTGTGTGTGTGTATTTTTTAAGTAGCTTTAAAAAAATATCAGTCATATCTCTACGATGTATGCAGTGCGGCAGTTTATAGTGATGTCAAGCACTGGGACATCATACTGCAGACATGTGGCATTATGTCCCAGCCAGTCACATTTTCCTGGCACCAGGCCGACCAGCCCTAACACTAACCTCTTCATAATGAGGGCCAAGCGAGGGAGCTGGCAGTACCATTTTTATAAGTCTTTGGTATGACTCGGCCGGTATTCGAACCCGCGACCTTCCGCATCCGAGGCGGACGCTCTACCACTTAGGCGACTTGAGCGATCCGACATGGAACTAAGTGAATTATCCGCATAAAGGAATAATACCTTTGACCATCGAAACAGCCGTTTAGATATGCAATATATACATACAGTTGTTAGTAAATGCGCAACAGAATTGTTTGCAATTCTGACACAGTTGTTTGCAGTTCTAGACACAGTTGTTTCCAATTCATGACAGACAGTTATTTCCAGTTCTTGACACAGAGTTGTTTGCATTTCTTGCCACAGTTGTTACCAGTTCTTGACAGGGTTGTTTGCAATTCTTGCCACAGTTGTTTCCGGTTCTTGACATAGAATTGTTTGCAATTCTTGCCACAGTTGTTTCCAGTTCTTGACAGAGTTGTTTGCAATTCTTGCCACAGTTGTTTCCAGTTCTTGACAGAGTTGTTTGCAATCCTTGTCACAGTTTTTCCAGTTCTTGACACAGAGTTGTTTAGAACTCTTGATAATGTAACTTATTTCATAAAGCCTGTTTGGTAAGTTTAGTAATTTAGTCTTTTTTCCAATGCAAACATGTATCAAATTTACTCTTCGACTTTATTTGTATTTTAATAGATCCTCTTCCACAAGTTTTCTTCCTGAATTGAAAAAGGGTCGCACTTGTACAATATTTTGCAATTTACAAACTCATTTTCTACCAGAACTCTGCTTGATATCTATGTTCATGGCTTAGATGAAACTATTTGTATGGGACAGGAAAGAAATATTATTAGAACGCAAGCTACGCGTTTTGCAAAACTGAAATAAATTTTAAATTATACTTAACTGCAATGAAGTGAAAGCAGACTAAAATTTGTTGTGAAAATTTATGAATTTCTTCGGTCGAAAAATCATTTAGACAATTAAAATGCGTATTCATTTGGCTTCTATCTTATTTTCATATTTGTAGTTCAGCCACACAAATGTTTCCACAATACCTTGGGGGTAAATTTTTAGGTCATTTTCCTCCTTAAATTCTTGGCATCTGCAATTATACAATTAAAACGATTTTGCTGTTGGTGTACCGAATGTATATTCCATTACTATATGATCTTTCACGAATCGTTGCTCACGTTTGATTCTTAGAATAAACGAAACTATTATGTTGTCAGTATCCTGTGGATAACACGTTTAAAACGTATGGCAGAACAAATATTTATGGATGTTTTAATTCATTGACCAACAAGCCCGGGCAACTACATGGACCAATTAGCCCGAGCAACTAAATGGACCAACTAGCCCGAAAAAACTAAAGAGCATTGTTGGGCAAGTGAAATTTCATTGTGGAGTTCGTATTTTACATGAAAAGTTAAAGGCTTAAATTTCTAAACCATTTTACATTGCATGACTGTGCATTTAAGACAAAATTCTAATTTTCGCCCACTTAAAAAGTTCGTACTTTTAAAGAAATTTTCAGGAAAAGAACGCTTGCATAATTTGTTCAAGAGAGGTTTCCTAATGGTGAATTTTAAGTTGGCATTGCAATATTTTGGATTTTTCTCATTTGGGGTAATCTAATGCAAATTTTTCGTTTCAATTACTTAGTCCGGGGAGGGATTTTAAAACTGCAATTATCCCAAAGCTGATGGGCATTGCTTCATACGGTATCACTAGACTAATTGGGCCCGTCAGCTGTTACTTCGTCTTATTCTAGTCCCTTAGACAATTATTAATCTTTTATCTCTTATTCCCCCTGGAGATCCTATAACCAGTCAAGAATGTTACTTGCATTAAATACGAAGTAGCATTAAAATAATAATAGAAAATGAACTGTTTAATGACTTCAGCCTCTTGGGTGATGGCACTGGTCTGGTTAATTGCCAGGAATTAAGTCAATGTTTGGCTCATATGGCCTAAAGTTGCCATATTAACAGAGTAAACATCATCTGCGAGATGGAAATCAGCATACGAATGAACTTATGGCATTCTTTTATTTGTTGCAAAGTTGTGTAGTCGTATGGCATTAATAAGAACACTAGATATCTATGTAGTTTTGTATTTCCAGATATCACATATGGATCTCAAACCTCAGTTATATTTCATCTTTCATGCAGACAAGTGACACACCTTCTTATGATCAATTTACTGACAGACTAAAAGTAAATTTACTGACAGGCTGGAAGTAAATTTACTGACAGACTTGAAGTAAATTTACTGATATATTACAAGTACCGTTTTACGTTTACTGACAGACTAGAAGTACCGTTTTACATTTACTGACAGACTAGAAGTACATTTACTGACATTAGAAGTACTGTTTTACATTTACTGACAGACTGGAAGTACCGTTTTACATTTACTGAAAGACTAGAAGTACCGTTTTACATTTACCGACAGACTAGAAATAAATTTACTGACAAATTAGAAGTACCGTTTTACATTTACTGACATATTGGAAGTACCGTTTTACATTTACTGACACATTAGAAGTATCGCTTTACATTTACTGGCAGACTAGAAGAACTTTTTTACATTTACTGACAGACTAGAAGTACCATTTTACATTTACTGACATAGATGTACCGTTTTACACGTACTGACAGACGAGAAGTACCGTTTTACATTTACTGATAGACTAGAAGTACCGTTTTACATTTACTGACAGACTAGAAGTACCTTTTACATTTACTGACATATTAGAAATACAGTTTTATATTTGCTGACTGATTAGAAGTACCCTTTTAAAT
Source organism: Megalonaias nervosa (assembly GCA_016617855.1). NCBI lineage: Eukaryota > Metazoa > Mollusca > Bivalvia > Unionida > Unionidae > Megalonaias > Megalonaias nervosa. Next base: position 15,603 of record JAECUM010068502.1, read on the forward strand.
TTGCTGACAGATTAGAAATACCGTTTTAAACGTGTTAAGGGTAACTTACTTCCAAATCGACCTGATCGAGAGTTTGCCCACAAAAAGGTGGCATTTTTGTACATTTCTTAAACTTTGTAATATTCAAAAAATGTCGTTATTGAATCACAAAGAACTGTACAAATGAAATAATGATGTATTTGTAAACCTGTATTATTACATGCTCAAACATAAAAGAACTCTTTTTTTGATGAATATAGTAAAATAGTCTTTGTTTTTCGACGTCACATTTGTAACCTACCTCATCACATTACCCTGCACGTAGGCCGATCTATTATTGTACGGTAAATTTAACTTTGAGCAAACCATACTTGACAGAATGCAAACAAACTTGGCAGTTATGCTACATATAAATATCCAAGCTGACTGATCACACAGGTCAAGCTCCTGTATACCGTACATTGGAATATCCACGATAAATACGTCTTTTGAACAATTATGCATTGTAGATCTATTAATAGCGGAGTATTTTCTGTTTTTAACTGAAATAAGTGAATAAGTCAGTTATTTTGGTGCATATTTTGAAGATTTCAAAGCTGACAAATATAGATTTTTTTCCCTTTTAAAAGCTAAGGAACCTCATATTTCTTTCTTTCAAAAGTCACTTACTACACACAGTAATTTCTCACATGCGCGCAGAGCTTTGAATTTATTGAAACTTCACTTGGATGTAAACACCCCTGCATACCAATAGCGTTAATGTAATGTATTTTTCATCACCCTTGGAGTAATTCAACAGCGTTAAAAGGACATATTCGCGTGGTTTGGGTCTTCCAATTTGGTTGGTATAAACAATTTTCATGCATTGACACCGTAAATGGAATAACGTTTAACTTGTCTTTGCAATATTTATGAACCTAAAGATTTCGTAGCCATTTCCTATTGGAAAAGGGATTTCTTTAATCACCATGACACCGAGAACAATGACAATGCATGAACTGGTAGAATCTGAGGAATCAACATTTCAATGTTGGGCTTTTAGAGCATCTCAGTATAAACTCTCAAGAGCATAAGCATCTTCTGACGATTTTGAATTAAAATACGAATGCGTTTATGACACATTTCTTTTTCTAAAGTGTGTTTTAGACCATATATATATATATATATATATATATATATATATATATATATATATATATATATATAATTTGTATTGTTTGTTATATAATATTGTAATTTGTAAATTGACCTTGTCCAAAATCATGTTCATATTGTACCTGACTAGGGCCATTCATTTTGGTCAGCAGCATAATACATAGCTAAACTTTTCTCTGTGAGCGTGGACTAAATATTCAGATAATTATTAATGTTTTCATGAAATAACCTGATCTACCTCGTGTTTACCATGTATTTTATTATAATTTTAGTACCACATATTTTCTTGTTGACAACTTAGAATTTTCTGTAAATGGGCGTTGAACAATTATCCTGGTTCTATATTTGTGTCTTTTTATATAATATTGTTTACTTGAGAAAGTACTCATTCTTGCGATAACATCCGAAGCAGAATCATTTGTATTGTTGTGTTCAGTTTTTATTTGGATTCATTCAAATTATAATTCACTGGATATGCAAGGAGCTCATCAATAATATTCTTGGACAGAAACATTAATTTGGAATTAAGAAGAACATTTTTTTGATTATATTATTGTGTTCCATCCAAAGATTAGCACATCGTAACAATCCAGGCTACTGACA
>JAECUM010068504.1:0-20233 GCA_016617855.1 Megalonaias nervosa
CATCTATCCATTTAGCTATATCGATCGAGTGATAATGATACCAATATAATCAGTCAGATTAGTGATAATACGTTTAAGCAGGGATTGTCCCCGTCAGCCAATAACAACACCGGTTGCACAGCTCTCATGCACCATCTCCATCACTTACCAGAATAAAGGTCTCATGTACGATTTCTCACTGTTTGGGACTCTAAATGTAATTCACAGGTGAATATACAGAGCACCCATAATTTAATTTCAGGGAAGCGGTGTAGATACATGGAACAAAAGATATCAACTGACACCTAAAATAACAGAGAAAGTGGTTATTTCTTGATCACCTATATTATATATTTGGTGACATCTTAACGTGAAGGAAGACGACTAATATATAGAATGACACATATGTAATCAAATATCTTAGAATGTTATAATTCTTCAAATGATACATGCATGGGTGCAAGCATGTACGAAAGAATGTAGGTGCTCACGCACGTATGCTCACGCAAATCCTGAGAAAAAATTATGTCATTAAGACAATAAAGGAAATTATTTTAGATGATGGGACAAATATATCCGACCAAATAGATATTTTATTAACCCAAAAACAGTTTTATATGGAATTGTACAATAGTAGAATTGATCAGCTTGATGACGAGGAGACTCAGTTAACTCAAAATAGATTTTTTAACCAAAAATATATTTTAATCATAATATTAAACTTAGTCAAGAGGAAGGAGAATCATGCGAGGACCTGCTTACAATTAATGAATGCGGTTTGTTTCTAAAGCAGATGAAGAACGGAAAAAGTCCTGGCTCAGATGGATTCACTGTAGAGTTCTATAAATTCTTCTGGAAGTCTCTTGGGGGATTTCTATGCAGATCAATAAATTACGGATACACTGTAGGAAAACTTTCAGCTTTTCAGACTCAAGGAGTCATAACATGTCTACCAAAGGAAGAAACAGACAGAAGATTTTTTAAAAATTGGAGACCTATATCACTTTTAAATATTGACTATAAGATTGCTTCGGGAACCATTGCAGCTAGGATTAAGAAGGTTCTTCAATCAATAATCAGTGATACTCAAAAAGGATTAATGAAGGCTAGATTCATTGGAGAAAACACCCGGCTATTATACGATATCATAAATCAACCTGAGAACGAAAATAGAAATGGTCTATTGTTGTTAATAGATTTTGAAAAAGCCTTTGACTCAATTAAATGGACCTTTGTGGAAGAAGCTTTACAGTCTTTTAACTTTGGTGATTTTGTTTGTAAGTGGTTTAAACTGTTTTGTAATGACTCTAAAAGTTGTATTATAAATGATGGTCATATGTCAAACTTTTTTAGACTTGAAAGAGGATGTCGTCAAGGAGATCCTATTGCACCTTATTTGTTTATCATCGGCGCTAAGCTTTAGCTATAACTTTAAAGCAAAGCGTGGATGTACTGGGACTGATCTTTGATGTCATGGAATGTAAATTGGGTCAGTATGCCGATGATGCTTTTATTCTTCTTGACGGATCTCAGCTTTCTCTTAAAGCAAGTATGAATATCTTGCAAGATTTTGTCTATTATCTGAACTTAAATGTAACATAACAAAAACAAAGGCTATTTTGGATTGGAAACAAGAATTTTTCTGATGAAAGAATATGTCCCGATATGAGCCTAATTTGGCCCTCTTCTAACATTACACTCCTTGGCATAGATTTTTCTCCAGATTTACAACAAATGGTGAAAATTAATTATATGAAGACACTAACAAAAGCAAAACGAATATTGGAAAGCTGAAGTGAAAGACATCTGTCAGTAGTTGGCATGGTAATTGTTGTAAAAATTCTTGTTATGTCCATATTCATACATCTTTTTTCAACACTTACAAATCCATCAGCAAACGTTCAAGCAGAACTAAATCGTACAGTATCTAAAGTTGTAAAGTTGAGAGAATTAAACGTGATATACTAGTAGCCACAGAGAACGATGGAGAACTAAATATGATACATATATTTTCATTTATTAGATATATTAAGATAAGATGGGTAAAAAGATTGCGGGAAAATGAAAATGGAGCGTGGCAGAACTTAGTCAATACAACTATACTCAGAAATAAAATGAATATTTGGATTTTAGGAAGAAAGAAATTAGAAGAATTTAGTAAGCTCATTAAAAACAGTTTTTCGAGAGATGTAATTTTGGCAGTATCTAATTGGAAAGAAGAACCTCAAAGTCCAAACGAAAATTTATCCCTGAGTATTTTAAATTTTGTCCCCCCTAGAATGTTCCATCAATACAAACCCTAAACAGAACCCGGTTTTGAAATTCTGAACGATCTAGTAGATGCTCACAGTAATTTAATACCTTTTGAAATGATAAAACAAAAAACTAGAAGCGATGACTTCTTGAAATACTTCTCCTTAAAATCTAAAATTCCAAAAGCATGGAAAGACGCCATAAAAACCCATTTTGCACCTTATAATTTTGATAAGCAGGAAGATAAAATAATGAACTTACAGAAACATAATTCACTCAAGTTTGTTTACAAAGAGTTTTTAAAAAAGGCTAAAAGGCAACACACTGCTAAGCAAGAAACTTGGATGCAAGTATTAAATAAAAGGATAAGTAGCGAGGTGTGGTCTGAGATGTATAGCCGGGCGAAATGCTGTACCAAGGATACCATGTTGATCTCTTTTAACTTTAAATTAATCCATAGAATAATCGCTACTAATGATTGTTTGAAAAGAATTAACATATTAGACGACAACAAATGTACGTTTTCTAGGAATGAGAATGAAAGCATTGAACATCTCTTCTATGATTGCAATATTACATCTCATTTTTGGTACAGTTTTATTGAACATTTTGCACCTTCGTCCCCAGATATTGTACATTTGTCCAAAAAATAAACACCTTTAGGATTTGAACAACTGGACAGTTTGTGTAATTTCTTGCTTATTTTGGCAAAATATTGTATTTATTCAGTATGCAGAATCCTTCCATTTATGCTTTTAAGCAAATAGTTGTAATGTATAAGAATACTGAAATATACACTGTTAAGGGAAATAAAAAAGGAGCAATTTCTTCAAAACTGGACCTCAACAAATGCATATGTAACTTGATCTGATTTGATGGCAAACAGGAACAAAACACTGTATTATCACAAAGTATATGTCACCTAGATGCTGTATACATGTATTGGTCTATTTAAATCGTGTATCTAAAGACATTGTGTGCCATATGCATGTGTGCATGCGTGTGTGTTTGTGTTTTCCTTTTTTGTAGATTATATTTACTATCCCTAGATTAACTGATAACCAGGATTGTAATGTGACCTTATGACGGTTCCCCGACCCAGTGGTCAACCTATTACGAGGATAATTAAACAAATGCTCACGCAAGAATATGTGTATAAATATGCAATTTTATCATAATTGAGAATCAAATTGACTTAAAGATTCACTCCATACGATGTAACGAATAATTATATGCATGTGATACTGACACTGTTTTTTTAAATGTCGACACTCAAGGAATGTAACACTGTCATTAGGTTCCTAACTGTAGACATTCGTGTAGCATTTTGGTGAACTAAATATGACTTTGAGCAGCTGTATCTCCATTATTTTGTTACGTAAAGATTAAGGAGGAATTTGACAGCATTCGTTACTGAATTCCTCCACAGCATCATAAAAATACTATATTGAAAGTAATCATCGGCATGGACATTTTATGCCTATAAATTAATAAGCTAATTAAACAGTTATCATATACCATATAAAGGGAGCAACATCTGTATTACGATCAGTTGGCGTTATCATTATGTATTACAATATATTTGCATCTTTATTTTCATTCCGGCATTGTTATGCTGAGCATAAAAAAACGGTGCAAAAACATGTATGTATGTATGTATGTATGTATGCATGTATGTATGTATGCATGTATGCATGTATGCATGTATGTATGTATGTATGTATGTATGTATGCATTTATCTATGTATGTGTGTGTATGGACTATTCTCATTTGTGTGTTGTATGTACAAATTTCATAGTTTAAATCCTACCCATCATTATTTCACAGCTAATGGAGTTCCTACAATGACGTATTATGGTATGGAATTATAGCATGTCATAACATAAAGATGAGTTACGTACGTTGTGACAATGTGGAAAGGTTTGCTAGCTTATTTGTTATCATAACAATTTAAAGTTGTTGATTAAAGCAGCAGGGAGGGCAAATCCTACACATTTTTAGGAGAGTTATTTCACGAAAATAAAGCTTCCTACGGAGATGAAAATACGAACGGAAATACCGTCAAACCGAAGCCTCTGACCGACCTGAAAGTTTTCTATTTGGGTTAGCTTATTTTTGTTACTTTATATTTTGACATTTATGGTTTTTTTTGTTTTTTTATGGCGCGTTTGTTTACTGTCGTCTTTATTATCTTTGTCGTCTCCCTCCCTGCTTCTGTGTTTCTCAAAAATTGTATCGAGACTTACACGATACCTCGACCGAGGATAATATCAATTTATTATGATAAATCCGCGTGGTGTAGCTTGAGTTTTGAAAAGAATTTTTTGAATTTAATCACATCTATATCCCCATAACACAAAGTCTGATGAATGTTTTGCAGCGTAAGTGTATTGACTCCATTAAACACAACTAAAAGATTACAATTGTCTCTGATAACTTTAGGTGTTTGTATATATCGCTTAGTAACATATATAACATCTGTGTTTTGTGTATGCCTCGAGAAAATATCCGAGCCGGATTTGATTGTTTGTCCAGCATCACATCATTATATAACACGAGATTATTAATAAATCCATCGAGGTCATCTACAGATGGGCTTCATCAGTATCGGTGATAAAATCAATAATATCATCTTCATCTTTATCCAACGACTTCGCTTCTTCATTAAAATATTTAAGCACATCGTAGCATCGCTGATCAGCTACAGATGGTGCCACAAAATGCAACGTATCCCACTTTAGCCACCGCATTATCTAATTAAGCAACAACTGCGTCTTACCAGGCCCAGATGGACCTATTATAATTGCCCTGATAGAATGATGTCTGATTGGCTCTTACATTAGTGTCGCTGAGAAATTAATGACATCCATGTTATACAAATATAATAAATAATACGAATTTATATTGTGTTCGATGCAGAGTATCCAGCACCACCAGTTGATTAGCAACAGTTATAACTATAAAATAAAAAGCGTTCGCTTACGGGCAAGTGTGTAAAATGTGGTACAAACAAATACACATTTATTTTCTTCTCGTACGGACATAGGTGGTGATATCGCTGCTTTACTGAGAAAATAATCAGGAACTACATGGGCTAAATATTCAGGAGAAAAACAACTTCCATGATATAATTATTGTGGTCCTGGAACTCGGCTTGACATCCGACTTGACGAACGAGACCAAGCAAGACCTGGAGAGTATCCAATAAATGCGATTGATCAAGCATGCCACGTTCATAATAATGCGTATACAAATACAGATTTACATATTGCAGATGTGAAGATGGTTCACGCGTTAAATTCCATAAAGAAATATATCTCTCAGAGAAAAACTTGCTAGCTTCCTAGTACAATCTGCGATGAAAGGTAAACTAGAGCTAGGGACTAGTAATTAATCATAGATAACTATTATAATGGAATCGATTTAATACAGCCCATATTGGAGAGGCAGAGCAGGGATTAGTAAACTTGCTGATGCAACAAATGTCACACGTTCTGTTGCTGCAAATTGATTAGGAAGATAGGCAATATGGCAAATTTATGTACAACCACCTAAAAACGTTTATTACGCACATTTTGATGTCAACACTCCCAATGAAGTTCATCAGGCAGACATTTTATTTTTACCTCATGATACTATTAAAATTGGTAGACGTCAATCACGCCCATACAAATACGCATTAACCGTCCTTGACGTTGCAAGTAGATATAACGACGCAGAACCACTATCAACAAAAACAACAACTGAAGTTCCACCTGCGTTTGAACGAACTTATCAACGAGGATCCGGACTACAAGGTGGTCAACAATGGCCACAGCTACTACAGGTTGATCCTGGCAAAGAATTTCTTGGTGTACTATCATCTCAAATAAAAAAAAAACATAACATCAAAATAAGACATGAACATACCTCAAATCATCACGATCAGGCAATCGTTGAACGATTTAATCGTACACATGCTGAGTGGGAAGTTGGATATCAATATGCAAAGAAAATATCCGCTGACCTTAAGTCCGGGGATAAAAGATCTTGTGAATGGGTTGCAAGACTACCAAGTGAGATAGTTGCGTTAAATAATGACATTTCTCGTGCGACTCTATGAAACCCATCAATGCGATCTCATACAAACATATGCCAATACAACGACGTGATTTTCTTCAAAACAACCAGTATTAGGTAAAGTAACTGTAAGATATTTATATGAGCCTGGTGAACTTGAAGGGGTAGAAAAAGAGCAAATGATTATATTTGGAGTGTGTCCACACATAAAATTTTCAGCGTGGTAAGACGCACGGGTAGACCTGCAATCTACAGACTAGATTCAACTGCTCCTCAGCGTCAATTTGTACGCGAACAGTTACAAGTATTTCCTGAAGATACACAATTACCATGGCCTTCACTTCTGTAAAAGCAGAATACCAACACCCCTACGTCGATTACACTCAAGACAGGTCAACATCACAGTTTTGCGTGTGTGACTGAGATTACTATTAATTCCATCCACTGTAAATTGTCTTGGATTATTATTCGAATACTGCCACAACATTAACGTGTTACAGCGTGCACAATTATTATTCTGCTTCTGTTTCAGCGTCATAATAAGCTCAATATCGATGTCAAAATCATGTTTTGGTTTGTCATATTGCTGATAACCAGCTAATGTCTTCTTGACATCTTCAGTATCATTAGTGATAATTTCGTCGTTCATCATACGATCCATTACAACCCTTCGTAACTGAGATATTATTCTGACTCTCGATACTGCTAGATAGACTAAATTCGACCATTCGATCCTGTCATCGACGATCCAAATATTTGTATCATAAATAGTTAAACCCTGCGATGACTGAATCGTTATAGCGTATCCTAGCGTCCACGGAGATTTGTCTATTGTTAATGCGCTCTCAACGGCATTCACATTATAAACAACAATAACAAGAACGAGATTATGTTTCTCATTCGTTCCTGGAATATGAACCTTAATATTTTGTTTTCGTGTATCTACTGGGCGATAAGAAAGCCGCACAGGTAAATCTGAAAATTTTCTTTATGTAACAGAAATAATTCTTGCTGAAGTGTATCACGAACTATCTTCCTACTTGCAACTATCATATCAGCTGGATGCGATAAATTCCAAAAATCATTCATCGTGACTCTGTAATTACTTCACGCATTATTTCACTTTGAATCTTATCTGGCTGCAGCTTGATTAATTTTTTAAATTCGTTCGTGCGGAGATGATCCAACAAAAGGCGGTGGTTGACCATGATCACCACACATGATAACAGCAGTATTTTTCGATAACAACCAATCAAGAAATGTTTTTAATGCTTCCAACGATACCGTACATATTTCACCCCAGATAATAATCTTAGGAAAATATTTCTCACTAATTCGTTGTGAAGTCCATTCATCTCCTTTCCATCAAAAGAAACTATGATACGTACAGTCTATAGGAAAAACAAAAGGCGGTGGTTGACCATGATCACCACACATGATAACAGCAGTATTTTTCGATAACAACCAATCAAGAAATGTTTTTAATGCTTCCAACGTACCGTACATATTTCGATAATAATCTTAGGAAAATATTTCTCACTAATTCGTTGTGAAGTCCATTCATCTCCTTTCCATCAAAAGAAACTATGATACGTACAGTCTATGTGTGGGTGTCAAAACAACCAGATCAACAGCGTGTGAAGAACTCCGACAAAATAATTAAATCGCACGTGTAGGTTTACCAGAACATCCCGGTCCACTGAGATAAACTGTTTTATGTCTGGCCAGCAGCAGAGGGGGTGAACAGATCATTTTTGTTCGAGACTTTATTTATGAAAAATAAACCTTCCTACGAAAAGGAAATATTAAGGTCAATAGCGTTAAACCACAACCTCTAGCAGTCACTTTGTCAGGCCGATTGGGTTAGCTCATTTTGTTACATTATTATGACGCGCGTTTTTATTTTCAGGAATGTTTCGTTTACGTGTTGGTCACTCAACGCTGGTCGTTCACCCCCTCTGCTGCTATAATTAACCAAAGATTTTATCCAGACCTATACGATATCTAGATCTTGGGTCATGTAAATGTATCGTTATAAATCCGAACGGAACAGCTTGTGCTTTTGAAAAGAAGTTTTTAAATTTAACCATGTCCATGTCCCCTGAACACCAAGTATAATAAATATTTTGTAAACTATAATTATCTACTCCATTAAACACAATTAAGATATTGCAATTATCTCTGATCACTTTTGGAATTTGTGTGCATTTCTGAGTTAAATAAATCACGTCTGTATTTTTGTGACGGCCTCGCGATAATATCCGAGCTGGATTGGATTGTTTATCCAGCATTACATCATCGTATACTACGAGATTATTGATACATCCATCAAGATCATCTATGGATGGAGCTTCATCGATATCGGTAATAAAATCAATAGCATCATTATCAGGACACGCCAGCGACTTTGCATTTTCATTAAAATCTGTAAGTACTTCGTAACATCTTTGATCATCTACAGATGGTGCTACTAAATATAATTTATCCTACTTGAGCCATCGCATTGTCAGATTAAGCAATAATTGCGTTTTGCCAGACCCAGATGAGCCAAGTATAATTGCTCTGATGGAATTTGGTAGCGCTGGATCATGTTTGACTGGTTCGTGTTTCCCTGTCGCTGAGAAATCAATTATATCCATATAATAGTAATATGGATTTCTATTGTGTTCGATGTAGAGCACCCACCCCCACCATCGGTGGGACCAGTGGATTAACCACAATAATAACAAAAAATAACAGGCGCGCACTTACAAGCAACTGTGTCAAATGCGGTACAAAAAAATAAAAATTTATTTCATTAAAGACAGGTGGAGATATTGCTGCTTCGTTAGGTAAATTACCAGGAGCTCCATGGGCAAAGTATCCTGGTGAGAAACATTTACCTGGATATAATTATTGTGGTCTAGGAACTCGTATTGATATCCGACTCGATAACCAAGTCCAACCAAGACCTGGAGAATATCCAATAAACGCAATTGATCAAGCGTATCACATTCATGATGTTGCGTATAAAAGTAAAGATTTACAACAACGACATCTCGCCGATATAAAATTAATTCATGCCATAAATAATGTAAACGATAAATCACTTCGAGAAAATTTAGTTGCTTTTCTTGTAAAAGCTGGTATGAAAGGTAAAATAATGTTATGGGCTGGTAATTAATCAACTGATTATTATCATAATAAGGGAATCTGTTTATTATAGCCCAAGAGGATATTGGAGAGGCAAAGCAGCGATTAGTAAACTTGCTGAAGCAGCAAAAGTCTCACGTGCCGTTGCTGCAGCGTGGTTAGCACGACAGGCAATATGGCAAATTTATCTACCACCTCATAAAAAAATTCAGTATGCACATTTTAACGTCAGTACCCCTAATGAAGTTCATCAAGCAGATATTTTGTTTTTAACACATGATACCATTAAAATTGGCAGACATCAAAACACATACAAATACGCGTTAACTGTCGTTGACTTTGCAAGTAGATATAAAGAAGCAGAACCACTGTCAACAAAGACAGCAACTGAAGTTGCATCTGCGTTTGAACGAATTTATCAACGTGGTGGTCTACGATGGCCACAACTGCTACAGGTTGATCCTGGCAAAGACTTTCTTGGTGCAGTATCATCGTTGATGAAGCGACATAATGTTAATATCAGAGGAGGACACACTGAAATTCATCGTGATCAGGCAATCGTTGAACGATTTAATTGAACACTTGCAGAGCGGTTATTTTGGATACCAGTATGCAAAGGAAATATCCGCTGACTTTAAGTCCACGGAGAGATCTCGTGAATGGGTTGCAAGGTTACCAAGTGTGATAGCTGCGTTAAACAACGAAATGACTCGTGTAACTTCTATGAAACCTTCTAATGCGATCACAAAAAAATATATACCAATACAACGTAAATCGTCCTCTCAACCAGTATTAGGTAATGTTACCGTAAGATATTTATATGAACCTGGTGAACTTGAAGGAGGTAGAAAAAGAGCAACTGATCCTCTCTGGAGTGTGACCACACATAAAATTTCTAGCGTGGTAAGGTCCACAGGTAGACCTGCAATCTATAGATTAGATTCAACTGCTCCTCAGCGTGGATTTGTACGCGAACAATTACAAATAATTCCTATGGATACACAATTACCACCGCGCTCACTTTTATAAACTTACACCACTACGTCGATTACATTCAAGACAGGTCAGCATCACATTTTCGCGTGTGTGAAAAAGACTACTATTAATTCTATCAACGGTAAATTGTCTTGGATTATTATTTGAATATTGCCACAACACATTACAGTTACAACTTGCACAGTGATTATTCTGTCGTTGTTTTAGTGTTATAATAAATTCAGCATCCATATCAAAGTCGCGATTACTTTTTTTTTGTCAGATTGCTTATAACTCGCTAATTTTTTATTGATATCGACAAAGTTGTTAGTGATTTCTTCGGTTATTACGCAATCCATGATAACCCTGTGCAGTTGAGATATTCTTCTGACTCGAGACACAGCAAGATAAACTAAATTTGACCACTCAATGCGATCATCGACAATCCAAATATGTGTATCAGTAATAGTTAATCCCTGTGACGAGTGAATCATTATAGCGTATCCGAACGTCCACGGCGATTTATCCATGCTCAACGCGCTCTCAACAACATCAACAACTAAAACAATATCATTTAGCACAAGATTTTGTATTCCACCACCAGGAATCTCAATATCAACATTCTGTCGTCGAGTATCTGCTGGGCGATAACACAAAGGTACAGGTAGATTTGAAAATTTTTCTTTATGTAACGTAAATAATTGTTGTTGAAGTGTATCGCGAACTATTTTTCTACTTGCAACTATCAGATCAGCAGGTCTCCATAAAGTCCACAAATCATTCATAGGAGTTTCTGAAATTACTTTACGCATTATCTCACACTGTATTTTATCTGGCTGTAGTCTTATTAACTTTTTAAACTCTTTTAGTGATTTATCAATAGCTCTATGGTCATCAGTTATTTCTTCGTAATAATCTACAAATGTTTTCAGCCACTCATGTGGAGACGATCCAAAGAAAGGTGGCGGTTGACCATGATCGCCACACATTATCACAACAGTATTCTTCAATAACAGCCAATCAAGAAATATTTTTAATACCTCTAGTGACACCGTGCATATCTCGTCCCAGATAATAATTTAGGAATATATTTCTCACCCATCCGCGATGGAGTCCATGCGTCTCCGCACCATGTGAAAACACTATGGTATGTACATGATTTTACTCCTCGTTCTTTTATTTTCCTGGCGAGTTTATGTGCCGGTGTCAAAATAATCATATCAGAAGAATTATTAAATAATTTAATCGCGCGTGTTGTTTTACCTGAACCACCACTCCCATTAAGATAAACGGTTTTATGTCTAGCCACAGGATCATATACAGATGGTGCCGATGACAATCCTGGTATTTGATTATTCTTGTAATATGTCTCCGCAATTTCAAAGTCGGCAAGTTCGGAATGACTAATTATATCTTCATGTTTTATTCTCCATTTGCCCCATGATGCATGATTGGTAATATGCAATTGTTTCAACGAATCCGCATATTTTTTATTTATATAAAATGAATCTGTCGCGACTCTGACTGCATAACGAGGAAATCTGTTTATCATTGATAATAGATTTATCGAAACGTACGCTAGCATTGAAGATCTTAAATGAGTGAACTGCGGTGACTCGCCATCAGTAAAGCTCACAACTGTACCTAATTTAGTTCCGTCTGATAAATAAGCATTACTTTGACTTATACATGTGTTTTTCTCCGTTGTATCAGCAATTATAAAATCGAGTTCAGCATCGTCCATGATTAATCTTGTACACATTCGTTTATGATCATATGATCCTTGCGTAAATTTACCGATTATTTTTCTGCCGAGATCCTTTGCAAATTTCTCATCACTTTCTCTCCTGCTGTGGCTGCAGCGGCTATTATTGCTGGTAACGCGGCAAGAAGAGGAAATATGCCACCCGTTTTAGCGATTTCTTTAATGTCACGCGCAGAAAGATTAAGTTTTATACCTTTATTTAATTTTTTTGCTTCATTGAAATGCCTATGCTCGCGTTCTGATAATGATAGCTTATTCGGACCACCTGCGATCTGTTCTCGCTTTAGTGATATTTTTACCGCACAATTATTTTTTGATGATGATTGTAGCTTTTTAATCTGACCAGGAGTCAGACTGACACTAACTAGATATGACATTTATAATTATCATGAGTGATCTAATTACATGTTTTCTACTGGGGCATCAAAGACTCGCATTCGTCCACCAACACCTTCAAGTAGCATTGGTTTATCGCTGAGTATAACAGCAATTGCTCTGTAACCAGTAACGGGTATTATTCTTAAACGAACTCGAAAATATATATCAACGACGGACTGTCTGGTTAAATCTAAATGTTCTAGTGAAAAGTAATATATTGGATACAGTGTTGTAAAATCACGCTGAGATATCTGTAAACCAGAATCAACATTCTGATCACGCCCCATGAATGTCATCAAGCGATGATATGCACGTGCTACATGATTTTGATCGAAATTTAATAAAATATCCTCAGATGGTTCTTGATGTCCATTTATCCTTAAAGAAACTTCATTAACTCCAAACGTATCAAACACCACTGGATTTCGTACCTGCGAATTTACTTTGGCATTGTCCTGAAGTGCAATAAATATATGTCGTGGTGCTGACACCCCCTGCTGTAATGCTATTTGCTATGTGAATAACCCAGCCACGGCACTTTGAATACTATCTGTGGTCATAGTCAACCATGACAACGTTGATTTACCACCTTGACTCATAAAAGAAAGTAAACGTTCTTCTTCGGTAATCGATGGAGTCATTACTGGCATCCACAGCGAATGTTTTGTTAGTATTACTTTACCTGCATCAATGGCAGCATCACGCCATATTGCATCATTGTCGGTGGCTTTTCTTACAAGCACCACAGTGTGTTTAGCGCCAAATATAACCTTCCTAACATTTCTGCAGAATCCAAATATATGTGACAGTGGAATCACACATGAAAAATTTTCCTCATCGTTTAACATTGTTCGACGTGATGCGAATCCTAAGTTATAATTTTCATTCATAGCTATAACTGCGGGAGTAGGGTTGGCCCCTGCGGCATCTCTTACATCACCCATAGTTACATTTCTATTATCTGGATGATCAGTTGTATCCTTTGCAAACATCATTGATGGACCAGCTGATCTTGAGTAATCATCGCTGTATCGTGCAAGACCAAGTATCGTCGTGGCAACATCAACATTTTCTAAACACGATTCAATAATTTTTCCGTCAATCATGTATTTGGCACTGTTAAATAACGCCATAACAACATTGTTAACAAAACCAGGTCGATCTAAAAGTCCATAATCTCTATTATCTGCTTTTAAAAGTCTACCTTCTATTTCGATAAATGCCTCAGCAGGTAAGAAATATCTGCTTGTGTCTTGAACTTGAAGTTCAATTCGTCCACGCTGATCTGGAATTCGTGCGTCATAAGAATAATATTGATAATCGCACACAGATTCATCTTTTAAAACTGGTGCATCCATGTCAAACGTGGGATCAGATATACGCTTGAACATCTTTATTATTATCGTCTTCGTCTAACACGAAGACCGCTTCCTGCTATCAGACTAGCGGTTATATTTTTTTCTTTTTCTAACCCAACATTAGTGTTGGTAGCCAACTCTGCTAGTTTTTGATTAGCAGCTTGATTTATTATTTAACTAATATTTGCGGGCATCACTTCAGTGCTGGCCAGTTTCACTGGTTGAGGTTTTCGTCGTATTAATCGTGCTAGTCTATCCTTGATTGCTGAGAATGCTTTGCTGGCAACATCACCAACAGCACCAATACTGTTTTCACGAACAACATCAATAGCTTTCATTCCTAGTTGCTTTGCAAGCGGTATTGCTTTTGGGGCTATCCTTCTAAATAGACCTTGAACAACATCACCTAGTCCATCTCCGTAGGTCGTTTTGTATACTGGTAATCGTGAATTTATTACCCTGACCATGGTTGGTCTATGAGTATTGTGTATGATTATATTATTATTAAGTGATTTTATCACTAATGGTATCTAATTACATACTCGGTCACTATGATAATCATAAGTGACATCGTCACTAATTTCATTAATGAGGGACCGATATACATTAATATCCATAACACCACCTGTAAATAATCGTTGACAAATATCAGCTGCTTCATTAATGATTTCTGGGGAATTATTATCAGCTCGTTTTCCTCCAATGAGAATTTTTCTAGTCGATCAACATCAGCAAGGACGTTATTGGGACAAGTAATAAGGGCACTCCCTAAACCACTTCCAGTTGCACCAGGAGCATCATGATATTCTTCTTCCTCACTTGTTATTTCTTTTGGTTTCGGTGGTGTTTTTTTAATTGGTTTCGATGGTGTTTTTGGTGATTCTGGATAATCACGAAGTGATTGCTCAAATGGTTTTGGTGCTTTTTGTTGTTGTTTTTGTTGTTTTTTGTTGTTGTTCATATTGATGTTGTTGTTGTTGATGTTGTTGTAGCTGTAAAAAAATAATTGTCTATTCCATTAATAAATGCAATATATTTAGGATCACTATTTCTGGCCTGATCAGTTTCGTAGTATATGCGATATATCCATTTATACCCAGCTTCACGACCTACAACATCATTAGCATATTCAGGTTTCAAAATATTTTTTCTTTGATCAAAACTTGTTGCAGCAAACACGGGTAATTCTGCCTCGCTAATTTTTTTGATATAATTAATATTATCTTCGGTAAATTTGTCACTCAACATAATTCTCCCCCTCGCTTCTTGTTCTGGTTCTGGTGTACGATCGTTTATATCACATATTTCATCACGAACTTGTTCAATACCTTCAAGTATTTTTCGCATTGGGTGATCAGCAGCTATTTCGCCTGGAAGCTGTCGTAAAATCCTTTTTGTTTTCTTAGTTCGCTCTGCTATTTTTCCAGTTGCTTCAGCAGTTTTCTCTAATACAGGAAGAAGACCTTTAGCTGTTTCTGTAATAGGTTCAAATAATTGTTTTGTATCCTCTGCAAATTCAACTTGAGATTCCTGACGTGATTGTAGTTGTTGCTTGACAGCATCACGGACGGGTAAATATTTTTTGATTGCATCTAGTTGCTCTCGAGCTAATCTAGTTGTGTGAGATTCTCCTATCATTATTGATATAACAATAATGATTTAATTATAGCAGCAGAGAGGGTGAACGACCAGCGTTGAGTGACCAACACGTAAACGAAACATTCCTGAAAATAAAAACGCGCGTCATAATAATGTAACAAAATGAGCTAGCCCAATCGGCCCGACAAAGAGATTGTTAAAGGTTGTGGTTTAACGTTATTGACCTTAATATTTCCTTTTCGTAGGAAGGTTTATTTTTCATAAATAAGGTCTCGAACAAAAATGATCTGTTCACCCCCTCTGCTGCTCTGGCCACAGGGTCATATACCGATGGAGCCGATGAAAGTTTTGACCTCTGTTTATTTTTATAATATATTTCCTGAGATTCAACGTCGGCAGATTCAGAATAACTAAGAATCATTTTGTCGTTTTATTATCCGTTCGCCCCATGATGCATCAGTGCCGATATGTAATTGTTTAACAATCCTGTGTATTTTGTATTGATATAAAATTAATCTGTGGCGACTCCAAATGCGGTATCAGAAAATGTATTTATCATCCATAACAAATTTATTGCAACGTACGCGGGCATCGTAGATCTTAAATGAGTAAATTGCGGTGAGTCACCGTCAGTGTAACTGACAATTGTATCTAATTTATTTCTGTCCGATAAATTAACATCATTCAAACTTATAAATGTGCCCCTCTCTGCTGTATCAGCAATTATAAAATCGAGTTCAGCTTCGTCGATGATTAGTCTACAACAATATCGTTTATAGTCATATGATCCCCCTTGACTAAATTTACCAATTATTTTTTTCTGCCGAAATCTTTTGCGAATTTATTCTCAAGATCAATTATATCAGGATTTTCATCATCGGAATATTTCTTTTGTTCTGGTAACCAAACTTGTTTCTGCGGACGATATGATATAATTGCTTTACGTACCACAAACGATATTAATATTTTTACATCAATCATATATCGTAATACAACTATTGGAACCCAATTTTCTTCTGAAAAATGCCTTCCGAACCAAAGATAAACAAGCAGATGGAGATTCCGTGCTAACTCGAATGATTCAATATAGGCAAATCCGGTCAGGTCAAAATTTGGTAAGGGTCCATTTATCCATTTATCGCAACTCGTGTCATCTCGTGTGTTGGATATCCAAATATTTTGAAATACTCAGAAGATTCTCCGTATCCAAGAAAACTTCCAGGATAACATGCAACCATATCAACCGATATAACATAGTTATAATCGTATTTAGTATTCCCTAATCCGCCTTGTCCGTATTCGATGCAACTGGGTTTGATATCTGCCATACATTCCAATCGTGTTGGTTTCCATGAATTTTTTTCTGAGCAGCATGTGCAGCAACTGACGGAACGGTAAAACAATTACTGAGTAATCGTTCGACAGTGATCTCCATTCGGCCGTACAAACTGATCATAATTCACAGATACTGAAGTATGAAACAACCACACGGATTCAGGGTCACTCTTCTGATATTTCTGATAAAACCAAACATATTGCCATTATAGAATTTAACAGTTCGATTATGTTGAGCGGTCGTCAGCACAGCTCTCCCAGTCGATGACGTTGATGTTGACCGTCTTCATGTCCTTCTTACAGATATCTTTGTAACACAGACGTGGCCGTCCAGTCAGTATTGCGCGTTCTGCTAGCTCGCCGTATAGCAGGTCTTTGGGAATGCGGCCTGTGTCCATTCTCTTAACATGGCCGAGCCAGCAAAGGCGCCAATTGCTGACAATGGAAAATATGCTGTTCATGCTGGCGCGTTCCAGAACCTCTGCGTTCGGAATTTTCTCTCGGCACTGGATGCGCAGAATGCTCCACAGGCATCTTATATGGAAGCTGCTGAGTTTCCTTTCGTGGCTCGCGTAGGTGGTCCATGCCTCGCTGCTGTAGAGGAGTGTGCTGATCACCCAGGCCTGGTAGACACGCAGTTTGGTCTTCTCAGTGAGACTGGGGTTGTTCCAGACCCTCTGGTTCAGTCTGGCCATAATTGCTGAGGCCTTGGCAATCCTGCAGTTCACCTCAGCATCAATGGAGAGGAGCTGGAGATGGTGGATCCAAGGTATGTGCAGTTCTCAACAACTTAGAAGTTGTACCCATCGATGGCGATGGTGGGAGGGGAGTCTGCATCCTGAGCCATGATATTCGTCTTCTTCAGACTGATGGTCAGTCCAAACTCCTTGCAGGCGTGGGAGAGACGACATACCAGCTGCTGCAGTCCATCTTCCGTGTGTGATGTCAAGGCTGCATCGTCGACGAAGAGCAATTCACGGATGAGAACCTCTGTGACTTTAGTCTTAGCACGGAAGCGAGCGATGTTGAACAGCTTGCCGTTGGCCCTGGTGTGAATGTACACTCCCCCGTTGCAGCCCTTGAAGGCGCACTGGAGGAGCATGGAGAAGAAGATGGCAAAGAGAGTTGGCACAAGGACGCAGCCTTGCTTCACTTCACTGCTGACTGGGAAGGCCTCCGATGATGTAATTTCAGTTGATATGGTGACTTGTTACCCTGTTAGTTTTCTTGGAGTGGGTGAATGTGAGCCGTTTTTCTCACGATTTGGTCATCCAGCACACGAAATGAGGATTTCCATGGAAATACCATTCATCTAACTGGATGTGCCGAGACTGAATTATCGCAGCAAACATTCATCTGGTTATTGTTGCTTGGTTTGGTCATAATTTAAATAAACCAAATACTTAGATAAATCTAATAGACTGCTGTGCAAAAATGAACGCGTGATGTATGCTTGATGCGGGGATATTGAGATCGTTGACAGTGTATACGGCGATATTTTCATATACGACAAAAAACGTGTGGCTGCCAGAGGATGACGATACATCGTTTGCAAAGATATGACGACCACGATGTGTTTAAATATTGCGAGGTGCAAGGCCACAACCGGTTGCTTCTTCAGATGGCAAATCGTGATGCATGGCGGATGCATGAGTCTGTATGGCGGAGAACATGAGCTGAAACAACTGATGGAGCATTTCACTCATAGCTGCACCACCATCCTTGTATATATCGGCTGGGATTCAGTCTGAGCCAGGATACTTGCCACTAGAGTGTAGATGTATTGCTTTACGGGTTCTCCAACAAAGTTGGGGGGGGGGGTCATTCATTGGTCCATTGGCACTTGAGGCAGACAATCAATGATTTCATCATTGATCGATGTTGGACTGTTCAGGACGCATTTTAAGTGTTCAGCCCACCTTTCCAGAATCTTCTCTTTGTCAGTGATCAGCATGTTCCCATTTGCAATGAGAAGATGACATAATCCTGATGATGGCGACACTAGACAAGTATGTGTTTATGTTTATGTGACTTCACATAATGATGAAGAGAAAAAATAAAATTAGATTAAGTAGCAATTAACCAATTCTAGAGTATCGGACATTAGAAATTTACAATGGAATTAACATTAGATAATTAGTAGTATTAGAACATGTCTGGCTTGCCAAAGATATACTGTAATTTTAGTAATAGCTGCTATTTTGGATGGTTAGTGGCGCAGGTAATCGTCTATTTTGATGTCATAAATATTTTGAGGACCAGTGGCTATGAGTTTTCAATAAACATTTGGAGGATAGGAAGGTAATTAATCATCGGAAACATGTTTAGAGTGGATGAGAATATGTTACCTGATTTAAACTGAATATGATTAAGAGCCCCAGGGCATAGGTTTTCAATATTACGTAGGTTTGTAATGTCCATACATACTTTATTAAGTATCGGGAAGCAGCAACGGTTGATATTTTTATACAGGCTGCACTAGGTTCCACGTGAGGGCAATGTTTCACATTTCAAACAAGCTGCAAAGTGTTGAATAGCAGCAAGATCTGACTTGTCAAACAACAGTTCAGAGATAGAGGTTCGGAAAATATATAGTATATATATATATATATATATATATATATATATATATATATATATATATATATATATATATATATATATATATATATATATATATATATATATATATATATATATATGTCAAGCTATTGTTGTACAGGCAGTAGAAACATTATTGCAAAATAGTTGTATAATGAAAAAAATAACGCTTATTTTTTTGTTCAAATATCCGATTGATATTTTAGTACTAAATTCTAGTCTTTTCTTCTTTCAATAACAACTGCTTTATGAGAAGTTACACAACTGCTACATAAATGAATTATACATCTCCTTTTTCTTAACATAAGAGTACTTTCAACTCAGTCTTGTACAGATTAATATACCACTTAAAATCGGGCTGTTACAGGATTAGTAAACATTACAATTAGGCAGCAGCGCTTTGAAAAAATGACCGTCTTTACTTGAATCGCAAAGTATCGATGATTTGTAAACGTCTGTCAGCTATAAATAACACTGTAAAATGTTTAGAGTGCTCTTACTTTAAAATTTGTGCATGCTTGAGACGGCATGAAAAATAATAATTTACTGATATAAAACTTGATCGTGTTCAAATAATTTGGACCTTTAATAGAGTAGGATATTGCCTTCAACTTGATTTATTGTGTGTTTTGGTCGAATTGTCCGTTTAATTTATTTGCATATTAAAATCTTTACATTAGTTTAGTCTCATACGATGGTCAAAATTTGCACAGTCTTGAGAGACTGTAAATTTTTTCAGCTCAAATATGTTGCCGGAGAAATATGGCTAAAAAATTATAAATACTCCAATGTTCTTAT